>RJWH01000633.1:86224-277250 GCA_004363575.1 Solenodon paradoxus | reverse complement strand
AGCGGAAGGCGCTGCATGGGCCCTTTAAACCGAAGCCTTTCATCTTTCCAGCTTTGCCGGAAAAACACGTCTATCGTATATTCCTGGTGCAAAGGGAGCAACCGGTGAGTCTCAGAGCGGAGGAGCCTCCGCGTTCACGTGGTAAGACGGAGCGCAGGCTGCACCTACCATTTCCGTGTCGGACACCGGGCCGAAGCTGGTGACGTAGATGTCCGTCCTCACCTGCGTGATTCGCTCTGAAACAGACAGCGGGTCCTGGCGGGGCAGCCACTCACCACGAACCGCCCATCACCGCCATGTGTGTCTGCGGATTGCTAGCCGGGCCACGCCCCATCCTCCCCACTGGCAATGAGGGCTTTTGTACAGCTGCTGGTAAACCCGAGGGACCCGACAGACACCTGGTACGACCAGTTCCAAGGGGTCACATGAAATAAAATACCCATCATGAAAGAGGGGCTGGCTCTCCTTGTACCTCTGTCGTGAACAGAGGGCCTGAGCCTTGGCTGGGGGCCTTGGGTGACTTTCAGACACACACGAGCTCGGGTTTCTTCCTCTGTGAACTGGAGCCATGGGCACACCTCAGTGCATACCCCAGCTCTCCCACGCTTCAGAACAGCCAATGAAGAGGACAGTGAAGGAGCCACCCCTCAAAGCCGCAGCCCTGAGCAGTCCCCGGCCATGTGAGAAAGTCTCCAATGCGAGCCGGCCAGGGAAGGCTGGAGAAGGAAGCATTGTGCCTTTATGTGGCATTTGGAATTGTTAGAAATGACTGAAAATAGATCAAAGTAGCTAATAACATTGGGGGGAGAAGTGCGTGTTCCCTGTCCTGCAGCCCTTTGTGGACACGATGGGGACCACATTAGGAGTACAGATAACCCTGAGCCCCGGAGGTATGCTCACAGGTGCAGCACTCCTCCCCTCCCCCAGAATATCTTTTGCTGCCACTTTGCTGTAGTCATGCATATGCATGCTGGGTGACTGTATGTGCATGGCGTGTGACATGCTGTGTTTTCAGGGTCTCTCTCCCTTCACTGACACACTCTCTGTGGCATCCTCAGGGTCCCAGCCCATGGGACTGTCCCAGTGCTGGGTGATGAGAGACTATCTCAAAAGCTGACCTCAGCCCCGTGGCTCTCTAGCTGCTCTGTCCCCTTTGTGTGCTCAAAGGGACAAGAGCTACTAGATGGGACATAATTCAAGGGTGGAGTGAGACACTAAAAAGATAGCAAATGGCATTCCATACCTTAAGTGAATCTTCCTCTTAAAATTGCAAATACTGGAGAACCACTGAACTTTTTTTCCTCTGAGACTGTTTTTGCTAGAGGATTCTGTCTCTACCTTACCTAATGGAGCGAATTCAAACACACGATTTCTAAATTGGCGAGTGCCAAGGGCTGCTAGAATCTGCAAACGATTCTCAGCACAAAATTAAGCTGCACCAATAGTGCCCTGAGAGCACATTTTGCTATCCATTTGTTTCTACCATCTTCCACAGGGTCAGCATCAATACTGTGATTACAGCGCTGGCAAAAATTAGACATGCAACATAGAGATGTAAGGAACAAGAGCACTGGGCTGTGGATTTCTAGAAACAACTGGCACAGATACAGGAGTATGAAGCTGACTATAAATGACCTCAACAGGGCACCTCAGCTGTCAATCAGAATGAACGTTAAGATTAGCTGGGTAAAGGGAGTTTACAAGGATTTATTAAGGGAACACCTTTGCCTAGCTTCTTGCATCTGGAAAATAACAATAAAGATACAGGGGCCTTGGTAACAACTGTCAGTTCAAACTCCTGGCAACGAAGCTGTGTGAGGAATTGAGTCACAGAAAGGATGCGCTTGACACTGAGTTGAAGCAAAAAAGTTCCTGGGCTGCAGACTGTAGCCCAGGAGAAGCACTCACCTCCGAGCCCAGGTCTCAGTCTGTTGTCATAGCCATCCAGGAGCCCATCCAGAATCCTGGTGAAGACCGTGATGTTGTCATTGGTCTCATCTTTTACTGAACTGGTTGGCATTTGTGAAAAGCTTTTGAACAGGAAAAGAAGAGTTCAAATTCATATTAATTACTTTGTACCCATTCTCAGGATGCAGAGCCCAGGTGATTAGAGAGACTAGTTTGGGGGTAGGTATCTGAGAACCAGCTCCTGAGTGGCACAAACAAGCCTTCATTCCTACATATCCCAGAGCCTGCCAGGCCTGGCTGGCTGCCCGGCAGTCGAACACTAAGCTCAAAAGCCCTCCATCCCTGATTCTAAGGGACCAAATGAGTCACTCTTGCAGCCATTTTAGAAGCACAGATTGAGCCCTCATGTAGTTAGCATGGATGTGGGATGTTTAAAACCTTAATCCAAGTCGAAAGATAAATTGGGGTGCCCCCATGTTCACAGAAGCACTATTTACAATAGCCCAGAAAGGGAAATAACCTAAGTGCCTGTCAGCAGATAGCTGGATAAAGAAGATGTGGCGTATACTCAGTTACTGTTTTTAAAAAAGGACATAATCCTGCCACTTGCCACAGCACAGATCGAAGGAGAGAGGATTATGCTTAGTGAGAGATGTCAGAAGGAGTAGGACAAGTACTGGATGATGTGGAAGATAAAGAAACAAACCCAAGAAAGAGAGAAAACAAACCCAGAACTTACCCTTGGACACTGACAATAGAACCGAGATTACCAGAGGGGAAGTGGATGGGAGCAAAGTGTGGTGGGGACCAGTGGATAGTGGTGGAGACTCTCAGAAATCTGCTGGTGGGTGTGGCGTGTTATCATTGATTGAATGAAGAGTTACCCTGTACATCTAAAACTTATATAGTGTTGTAAAGCAATGTTACCCCAATAAAATACAACAAAAAGACTGGGGTGCCCAAATTGTATTGCCTCCTCTATTAGGAGCCTTTGTGCTGTGCGCATCATACCAGGAGGAGAGTACATGGTGACAGAAATGCTCCAGTTTGTGACATCTCTCTGGGCACCCACACCTATCAGCACTGCTAACTGATGGCACCATTCGACTGCAATCAAAGCCCATGGCCCAGGGGCTCTAAATTGTGAAGCCTACACTGAGAAGCTTTACTGAGTTCACTAAGTGCCACCTCAGATGAGAGCAGGGTGTAGGCGACCCAACATATCCGACTCACAATAAGACCGTGAGAAGAGCAGACTGAAATTTCCAGGCAGAAATGCCAGCAGCCTTGATTTGCCCACTTCAGTGACACAATCCAGGCCTCAAAGGTGTATGCAGGTGAAGCAGATGGAACTGAGAACCTGCCCTGGGCAGGTTTGGGCAAACTGGACTGGAGAGAAAGTCCCCAAACTGGAAGATGGTATCAGAGTTGAAAGACATGGATTCCACCTCCATTTCTGTAGCTGTTTTAGATGTGCTAAGACAGGATTTTTGGAATTAGCGAGAACTTGACCTGTATACTTGGCCTGCTTCTCGGGGAATTGATCTGGCTGGAAGGCAACTGTGGGTTCCAAGAAGTGGCACTCTGTGTACTTGGGAGAAGAACAGGCAACTTTTGAAAGATCCCTGAAGTGCCTGGCAGTGGGGCCTCAGCTCTGCTTCCTTCAATTTCTCTTTCATGAATCAGCTGGAAAAGAGCTGAGAGCTTGGGGTGGATGCTAAGGGCAGAATCAATGTGTGTCTGCCCCACCTGGTTCTTGAAAATTAGTCCTTTTCATGGATAGCATCTAAACAGATCAGTTCTTTACTGGCCTAAAGCTATTCCCGTTTGAACAAGAGAGCAGACATTTTTTTAATGTAATTTTCATACCACCATTAAAGTACATCTAGCTGAAGCTCAAGCAATAAAGCTATAATGCAGTCTTATTAGTGTGAAGTACACATTTTAACTCCAAGATTTATTATTTTAAAATATCTGAGTTCATAGATTGGAAGAATTAATATTATTAAGATGGTAAATTTTTCTATAGCATATTTTTCTACAGAAATACTATGCAATCAGTATAAAATTCAAATGGTGTCCTTCACAGAAATAGCACAAAAAATCCTAAAATTTGTGTGGGACCACAAAAGACCGTGAATAATTAAAGCAATCTTGAGGAAAAAAAAAATGAAGCTGCATGCTCCCAAACTTTAAACTACACTACAAAGCAACAGTAACCAAAATACCATGATATTGGAATAAAAACAGACAGATTAATGGAACAGATTTGAGAACTCAGAAAGAAACATATGTGGATAACTAATTTATGGCAAAGGATCCAAGAACACACAATGGAGAAAGGAAAGTCTCTTCAACAAATGGCACTGGGAAAACTGGAGCACCACCGGCAAAAGAATAAAACTAAATCCCTGGCTTACATCATACTCAAAAATTAATTCAAAATAGATTAAAGACTTGAATGGAAGACCTAAAACCATAGCATGTATAGACAAAAACACAGGTGATACATTTCTAGGTAGTGGCCTAAGAGATATCTGAGGCCTAGAATCCCAACAGTATGGAAACCAAAGGCAAAGATAAACAAACGAAAAGGTATCTGCATAGCAAAAAGAATCCATTGTCGAAATTCAAATGCAACCTCCTGAGAATGGGAGAAGATATTTGCACACTGTACATCCAACAAGGGCGGATACCCAAAATATATAAAGAACTCATTCAACTCAACAACAGCAAAAATGATTAAACAAAGCCTTGAGAATCTGAATAGACATTTCACCAAAGAAGACATTTCGCAGATGGCCAGCCAACAGCTCATGAAAAGGTGTTCAATATCACTTAGCATTAGGGAAATGCAAATCAAAACCACAATGAGTTGTAACTGTTAAGAGTGAATGTTATCAAAAAGACAAGTGACAATTGATGAGGATGAGGGGAAGGTAAACACTAGATGGGGATGTAAACTGGTGTAGCCTCTAAGGAAAACAGTATGAAATTTTCTCAGAAAGTCAAGAGTGAAACAACCACACGACCCACTTATTCTACTTGTGGGTATTTACCTGAAGAACAGAGAAGCACTAATTCAGAAAGCTTTCTGTACAATCTAAGAGTGGGCTTTCCTAAAAATACGATGTTGGGTGAAGTAAGTCAGACGGAGAAAGATAAAGACCTAGGATTTCACACATCTGTGAAGTATGAACAAAGTCAAGGAACAAACAAGACAAAACAAAAACAAATCATTATAACAGAGAACATACCAGTGGTTACCAGAGGGAAAGGAACTTGGTGGGGCAGTGAAATGGGGAAAGAGGGGTCAACTGCATGTCGGGGATACAACTTAGACTCTTGGTCATCATGAAGTGGTATCCACAGGTGTCAAAGTTTAATGCTGTATATTTAAAATCATATGTTGTAAAGCAATTTTACTTCCCGTTTTAAAAACAAATAGATAAAAATATTGAATTCCATTTTCTCTGACATCCGTTGTAGTTTTATACTTTGAAAAGTCAAAATAATCCGCCTCAGAGATCTAACACCAGGACAAAGAACCTCACTATTGTCCTCTGGTTTGTACCTGCCCAGCTGCTCCAGCTAAGTCTGGCCTCATTGCGCACTTCTGATGGTGCTGGCAACTCTAATCAGCCTGGTTGTTCAACTCTAAGCCACATCCAAGTGTCCTGTTTCTGGAAAGTTCATGTTGGCTCTTTAACTTAGAATAGTGGTGAGAGCAGAGAGCATACGTGCTCGCAGGACAAAGCATAACACTTCCATGTGGAACTCCAAAAGACAAATTTGTAGAAGCGAAGAGTAGAATGGAGGGATGTGGGCAGAGGGGAGATGTTGGTTCAATGCTATAAACTTGCCATTACAGATGAAAAAGATGGGTAAGTCCCAGAGATCATATCACAGCACAGTGATTATAGTCAATGACACTGTTATATATACCTCAAAGTTACTGAGAGACTAGATCTTAAATGTTCTTGCCACACAAAGGAAATGATAATTATGCAATATGATAGAGGTGTTACCTAATGCCATGGTGGTGATCACACTGAGATCTATATATATTTCATTCAACATAATGTACACCTAAATGTATGCAATCATGTATTCAATTCTAATTGCCATAAAAATAAAAATTAATAAAAAATTCATTCTGAATTTGCTAAAACAAACAAACAATGCATCAAGCATACTGCTGTTCCACTGTCTGTTCTGGCGGTGTTCTTCAGTTACATTCCACTGAGGAGCCCTGACTGTTAAGTGACAAAGATAGACTGCATTGCTGAACATCTGACATGTTTTGAACACGGTGCTGTTTTCATGAGCTATTCTACTTTGGGTCTCTAGTCCCCTATTCCACAAGTTTCAGAGACACACGATGCCCCCGGGCTCTGAATCCCACCTCATCATGCCCAGATCATTGCAATAACAATGGAATAGGATGCAGCACTTTAGAATTCCAAAGTTCACCTTGCAAGTTGTTTTCAAAATTAAAAAAGCATTAAATATACCTACACCTATTTACAAACAAATTCCAGTTTTCATGGAAGAATTCAATATCTGCTCTGTTCTATTATGCTTGCTTCTTTTATTTGTGGGTCTTTTAATGATGGAGGACTGGGCGGGGGGTGGTGCAGAGATTTCTTCTCTGCATTTACTGAAGATAAAATCTGAGATGCAGGAAACAGATTTTATAGAAATCCCTGAAAATGCCGATTCGGGGAGCAGTAGAGATGTCTCTCATGAAAAACTGGGAAGCCCTCTGCAGGCATAGGTAAACCTCAAAAAATGAATCTACTGCGGCATGAGGTTTTGAAAGGCACCCCTTTCAAGACCATGGAGAGGCAGCCTTTTCCTCATCACAGGAAGAAAATGACATCTTCTCAGCTCCTGGTACCCAGGAGAATCTCAGGGGTCTTTGGTAACTTGCTCACTCACCTTTCTCAAGGTGTATCGTCTTCAAGGACTGATGCTTAGGTAAAAGAATAAATTCAACTGAATGGAAATTCCTCAAAAAGTTAACATTAGAACTACCTTGTGAGCCAGCAATTCCGCCTTTAGGAATCTATCTGAAAAATACGAAAACAATAATGTAAAAAACTATCTGCACCCCTATGGTCATTGTAGTGCTATGTACAAGAGACGTGAAATGGAAACACATTTAGTGCCCTTCTGCGGATGATGGCTAAGGAAGGAGTGGTATTTATATACGATGGAGTACTACTCAGTTACTCAAAAAGATGAAATACTGCCATTTGCAACAACCTGGATGGGACTCCAGGGGATGACGCTAAGTGAAATAAGTCAGGAGGAGAAAGACAAGTAAGGGTGATCTCAATCACAGGGCGAATATACAGAAAAAAAGCAAATAAACAGACCAAACAAAAGCCAACCCTTGGACATTCACAATCCAACTGAGATCACCAGAGGGGCTGGGGGTGGAGGGTCAGAGCAAAGGGTGAGGGGCCCATTGGACAGGGGAGGAGGACATTTGGAAATGTGGCGGTGGGTGTGATGCTATCATGCATTGAATGAAGAGTGAGCCTGCACATCTGAACTCAGTGTTGTGAATCAATTTTACCACAATAAACATCACTGACTAATTGAAAAAAAGAATAACTTTGGTTTTGCTGTGTTCCATTCTAGTCACTTGAAACTACTTGCGGAATGAAACAACACTTAAGGCTGGGCTTTGCCTTTAGACAACAGTGATGGTCAGGGTTAAACGGAGTCCTCCAGGTGGACACACATTGTCATCACCCTCTGTCATCACCCTCGAGTTCCCAAAGGCAGAGGAGAGATGACCTGCATTGTGTTTCAGTTTTTCTTAACACTATTGCATACGGCCACTGTGCCTTGCTGGATCTTAGGACAAGGTGCTTCAGGGAGAAGCTAAAGGCTCAGCTCCTTGAGGGAGTGTACTTTTGTGAGCAGATAGTAGATTCAGAATTGCTGACCAGAACCTTAGACACAATGGACGAGCTTGAAGATGCTGGTGACATCATCATCATCATCATCAGCATCATCATCATCATCATCATCATCTATCATCATCATCATCATCAGTCATCATCATCATCAGCATCATCATCGCCAGGGTTAACTAACTAGTATCACTTAACGTAGGCGCTATTATTTCCTTATATTTGGTTCAGGCTTTCTACAAAATTATGTCCCACCAAGTCCATGTGAATAGGTCTGACATTTTCACATTACTGCTGTTCCAGAAAAGGGATAATGAAGGAAGGAGATTGCTAACCTTCTCTTTCCAAATATTCTCATTTTTCACATTTCCTCGGTGTCTACAATAAACAGGGACTTTGCTAACGCTGAACTTGTTTCCAGTGGCTTTAGTGTGTGAAATAAGGAAAGGAGGCAGTCAGGTCCTTGAGTCCCATATTCCCACCTGAGGAAGGGAGGTAGCTGTGAAATGGGCAGGACCATGCTTGGAGGAGGAGATGCAAGGGCTTTCCTTAAAAAGTTAGGAAGTGGCACCCTGCCAAAAGGAAAGTTCTGGGTGAATCAGAGATTTCTGATGAGGAAGAGTGAGGAATGAGTAGCCCAAGAACTCAGGTGCAGTAGAGGGTTTATTTCACCAGCAGAGTGGGTATTTAATATAAATAAAGAGGAATTATCTTTAGAGAAGGTAAACTCTTGCAATTGTGCAAGTTCCTGATCTCTCCCTGTTGTCTTCTCTCTGGCATTTTTAAGGCACTTAACTCTGAGACTCTTGCAGTAGCCTCTTCCTGATTTCTAGGCCCAAGAAACTCAACTGTCATTGACCCAGGAGAGAAGAAGTTGGTGTTATTTCACAATCCCAAAGTGACCCTCAAGTGCAAATATGGTGGAGAGTGAAGTGGAGGTGACTGTGAATTGGAAATGGGCAGTCTACTCTGTGAACCAACTGCTTTGAGTGACTCTAGATGACCTCTGGATGCTTCTGTCCTTGACTGTGTCTTCAGAGAGGGTATAGGATTGGGCTCAGTGTTTACCCCCACAGCTCAGCTCCTAACATGTAAATGGATGCCAACCTCATACCTGGCATTGTGGTGAGCACTGAGATATGAAGATGACAAAGATGGCATCCCCAAACTCATGGAAAGCATGGGTCATGTTTGTAGAGAACTTCAACAGAACACGGGAGGAAGAGGAATCTCTGCAGTATGCAAGACATTCTAGGAACCTAAGGGAGAGAAATCACTGTGTCGAGGGTCAGAGGGGAGAAAAAACAACCAGTGTTTTCAAGCAAGAAGATGGAGTCTTGAACCAAAGAAAGGGATGTGGAAGGATATTGTGAATAATGGCCCTGAGAAAGGAAAACAATGATGTTTTCAGAGGTTCAGTGAGAACTTTAGTGAAAAGAGGGACATGTTTCAGTGGGAAGATGGCGCCCGTCAAACCATGAAAGACTTTGCCCAGCAGGTGCCACTCACGGGCTGTTTCCTGAAGGAGGTGAGCCTCAGTATTTACTCCGGGCAACCTGCTGGACTTGGGAGAGACAAGGCTGAAGACCTAGAGGCAAGTTCCTCAGTGGGGACAGCAGCGGGAGAGATGGCGTCACTGGCTGGCTTTCTGACTGGGAGGAGTGAAAAGGGGACAGAGAAGCCTGAAATCATCAAGATGGGGAATCCCAAGGAAACTATCTCCACAGCCATCTTGTTACCAAGATGGGATTAACCCTGCAGTAGAATCCATGCATTACTCTGAAATAGGAGCGAGCAAGGAGTTGATCATTAGTCCAATCTGACAGGACCTTTTTTTTAAGAACTGTAAAGGATGTTACAGAAAAGTAACTCAACTATTTTTCTCTCAATATTACAGTCTCCGATAATAATAACAACATGCTGTAGATTCCACCTTATGAAGATGCTCCATTTTACCTGGGAGGCCTGATGATGCCTCCTTCTTCTGGTATTTTAAAGAGTACAAGTTCAACAGTTATGTCACCATTTCTGGGGAAGACAAATCTTTCGTGTACTGTCCCACCATGAATGGCGCCACTGAAGACAATGGTGGTGCATTTCATTGTGATGGCATCTCTGCTTACACTGACAGCCACTTTTGATTTACTTAAAATGAGATCGATTATGGCAACTTCAGACCGTTTTTAATGTGAACTTACTTTGGAAATTGAACTGGATTGGTTTTAAGCAGCATCTTAACTGGTTTCTTAAAGACATTGCTTTTTGCATCCTTTCCCCAGGATTTAATTTCTTCTGAGAAATGTACCTTTAGTTTACTTACTTGTTACCTTAAGCTCCTTAGAGGAGCCATTTTGTTTTTCTCCAAAGTCCATTATGCAGCTCTTTAGTTAACAATGTTAAAAAATCATGTATGTAAAAGAAGCAAAAACATGGTGGGCATTGGCTAAATAATGAAAGTCAATCCCAAATTTCCACTGAAGAGCTGTCTCTTCTTATGGTGGAAAACATGGACTTAAAATATGTCTTATATGGTTAAAGTCATGGCTATGAAATATTGTGCCACAACTCTGAGAGTGCTCCTGCCCTCTTGGCCCTCGCATGAAAGATGTCCCCAGTCCTGCCTCTCAGTTCCCTAAATTGTCTCAGTTCTCTAACTTCAGGCTGATTTAAGGATTAAGTCTGCCCTTGCTCATCACCCTTCACATAGACTCTCTACCCCTGTCTTTATCATTACAGCCCAATTCCGAGGTAACTGCCTACAAGGCACAATCGAGGTTCCCGCTTCTTGAAGGCCCCCTCATCTAGTCCTGCCCACCATTCTAGACTCAGGCACCTCCCTGGAGGCACCGTATATGTGATCATCAGAACATGCAGTAACTTGGTTTTCTCTCTCTAATCATCCCCATTGGTCATGACATCTGCTCTTACATCATGTATTTTTAAGAAGTCTCCTATTCACTCTATCTTCTTTCCAAGTATTATTCCACTCTTTGTTTCTCTTCTCGTCAAAACTCACCGAAGAGCTGGCTCTACTAGAAATCTCTGTTGCTTCTCTTCCCTTCTCCTGTACCAGTCCAGTCCAGCTACCGGCATCCCAGTGAAACCTTTCTTCCAGAGGCAGCGATGTATTCCATGTTGTCAAATCCAATGACCCACTCTCAGTCCTCATCTGAAATGTCTCCCCTCCTAATAACACTGTTCCCCTTGGCCTCACAAAGCTTCTCACTTTGCTCTTCTCCTGTTTACTGGCTTCCTCTTCTCAATCTTGCTTGGTCCCCTCCTATCTTTATGACCTGAAATACAGGAACATTCCAAGTCCAGTACAGGCACTTCCTACATGTCTACGTTCAATCTTTAATGGATCTCATCTAATCCAATGACGTTAAGGATCTCTCACATACGAAAGACTCTTAAATTGATGGCTTCACCCCCAATCTCTCTTTGATCTCTGAACCTCTCTGTCCCCTGTCCCATGTCCAGTTTGGCCTCTCCACTTGGTATCTTACAGGGATCTCACAGGGCTTACCACGTCCATAATTGCACTCTTGATTTTTCTCTACAACAGCTTCTCCTACTGTCTCCAGTTCAAAAGTAGGTGATTGAACCCATTATGTTTTCTGCTCACGGTCCATGTCCATCTGGTTTCATGGTCAAATCCCTAGGAGTCATCTTTACCTCTTTTCTGACTTTCATGCCTATATCACCCATCAATATATCTTCCTGGTGGAAACAGTCCTCCTCTGCTCACTAGTCACCTTGTCTCTGCCTCACTGTCCCTTCCTTTGCAAATACCCTAGCCCAAGATTCCATTCTGTTTCCCACATCGCAGCCAGAGTGAACTGTAACTTCCAAGTCACATTACTGTCACACGGCCATGGCAGCATATTTTGCTTCTACCGAAAACCACTTAATGGGCCTCTGTGATCTACAAAATAATAGTCAAGTGCTCTTCCTGATACTATGGAGTATAGCTTGCAAGGTCCTTTTTGATGTTAGAGTTTTCTAAGTACCCACTTTGGAAATCTGTTTTCAATCACGTTAAAAGGATTATTTGTAGAGATTCCTCCCTCGACCCTGCCCTACTGCCTCTCTGGTCATCTGCCCCTATGTATCTCCCTTGCTTGTTCACTGAACGCTGTCCCTGCTGATATGCAAGGCATGTCCTACATTGGATGCTCCTCCTGCTGCTCCATCTTCCCGGGAAAGCCTAGCTCTGCTCCTCTCCTCTCTGCCTCCTCTCCCGCCTCTCCCACACACAGTCCCTCCTCCTGCTCTGAACTCTCCCTCATCGCAGTTGTAATGAGACTGACTCAGACGGGCTCCTCCAGAAGGAAGGCTCTGTATCTGCTGAGAGTCAGGACTCCATAAACACTGGTGGACAGTGGATCAGTGTCCCTGGGATGCCCACACTCCAGTGCTGTGACAGTGAATGTGCAGCCTTGTCTCACAAGGCAAGGTCTGTCTGCAGCGGTGGTTAAGGTTATAAACTTAGCCTCAGGTCCCCTGCTCCCCTTGGAGGGCGTGGCTTTGGAGACCCCCCCAGGCACGACTCCTGGGAGTCCTAGCCTGTCCTCGCACCCCTCCCTTCCTGGACTTGTTGCCCCATCTAACACACATCCACTGATTTCCCCTTCACATCGGTCTTGTGATGTGGGATCCATGCTGAACCGCCCACGATGAGCCTGGTGGCAGCAGTTAGTGACTCTTCTCATGCCACAGCGGGTCACAGCTATTGGAGGCTTTCCATCAAAAGATACCCAGTGCTGACCTGAATATTCCTCAGGGTCCCCCAAATAGGGACCCTGGTGATTGTAGAGTGAGGCCCTCTATTTTTGTTGATTTTAAAATTGGAAATGAACTGGTTCTGGGTTTCATTTATTTAGAGATTTGCCTTCTGATTTTGAAATAAAGTGTTAAATAAATAGAAGAGTTTTCAATGAATCACCAAAGTCTGTTGCATAGCATACCCTACTTTCCCCATCACACAACCCCTTTCTCTATATTTGATTTTCTAGAGGTTGCGATAGACTCATTATCTCATTATCTGTTATTTGAGTCCTAGATGAGCATATTCTCTTGTTTCCAATATACAGGTTTCCCTCCCCATTCCTTCCTTTTTCCTGGCACCAGAGATACTACAACATTCCGGAGAAGTTTGTGATGCACTCGTCCAAGCCCTGAGACTGAGGAGCATCCTGATTCTGCCACTTTCCAAGGATGCAACTCGGCTCACTTCCCTCTACTAGAAAACCTGAGGTCTTTTCCCCAGCCAAAGGAGGGTTTGTAAATATTAAACAGTACACTTTTTGAAACTGCATTTTGACACTGAAAGCCCTATCTCCATATAAACACTGATCATTATTGTCGCTATGACCAGAGTCCTATGATTTCTTTTTACTTTGATTCTAATATTTTCCTCTGAAATTTCACACCCATTACAATATGCACGCTATGCAAGCTCACCTTTTTTAAAACCCTGAAAGCCCATGTTCTCCTCCTCCCCTGGCACTGAGTCAGCGACCCATCTTGGAGCTGATGGGCCAGGCGGGGTCAGCTGGGTGGACGCTGGCTGGCTGTCCCTTTAAGCGTTGTTTCACTCACACTCTGTTGGCTGATAAACTTGCGAGAAGTATCCTTTATGAAACATGTCATTTGGAAGTATTTTCTCGAGGTAACTTTCAAAAGGTAAGTGTGGGACGTAACTCTGTGGGGAGGTCCTAGAGACCCACCTAAGAACTGGCTTTGTGTTCTCTGGCCGTCCATGCAGGCGCCACTTAGGTGGCCCCTTGGCCTGTGTGTGTCCCACTGCTTGGATGCTGCGTGTGTGTGTTTATAATTGTTACAATGACCATTTGTCCCGGGCTTCCTGAACCGGCAGCTCCCGCACAGGGAGAGCCAGCCATCTGGGAAATCAAAAGAGAGAACATGCCATTTAGAAAAGACATTGTGAAACTTGAATGATTCAGAGAATGTGCTGTCTGCTCTAGTTAAACGACAACTGTCCCAGAGAGCCTGTGAAAAGGCCCTGCTCGGGAAATCAGAGGTACAGGACGGCACAGTCGTGCGGACAGGTAAAGGATGACCCAATCTATTCCTCCTCGTAAGCTGCTTCTACCAGAAGCAACTATAAACACTGCTTTTCACTGCCGAGCACCAAACACTGTTTTCCAAAGTCTGTTTGAATGGCAGCTCCCAAGTAATACAACTCTCACACGTTTTTTTCTTTTCCAATAGATGAACCTCTAACGTGCTTGTTATAATTAAATGAGTGAAATCAAATTTTACCTTCTTATTGAATTGATACTCCTCCAATTTATCTTCTACTTATTACTGGCCCATCAAGTCCAATCAGGTATGATTTTTTTTCAGATGACGATAAATTAAGTCCAGTTTCAATTCAATATTATGCATTTTGACATCACTTCGATTCCATTTTTTCTGTGCTCATTTTTTTCTCTGTGCCAAGCATTTCTGATGACTGGTCTATAAAATCACTAGGATAGCATGTCTCCACATGTGACATCACATGAAGTTGACAGTCACATCAGGCCTCTGTTCTGTTATAGACT
The DNA here is from genome assembly GCA_004363575.1 of Solenodon paradoxus. Lineage (NCBI taxonomy): Eukaryota > Metazoa > Chordata > Mammalia > Eulipotyphla > Solenodontidae > Solenodon > Solenodon paradoxus. Next base: position 262,846 of record RJWH01000633.1, on the reverse strand, counting down.
TGACTCATGCTGTTATATAATTTGAAACCAATAAAAGAATAAGAAAGGCTATTGAAAACGAGCTGCTGGTGACTGATCAAATTTAGAATATGATTGGGGGAAGAAGAAACTACTCATATATTGTCAAAGCAGTCTCACATGAATTTTATTATATAATCACCCAATAGATCTTACCTATCACACTTATAAATGTTCTAGCTGTCAGGTTCCCATGTTTTTACAAACACTTCACATAACATCCTCTGTGCACAGAAGCTAAAACTCCCCTCTTTCTTCTGCTCCTGCCTGGTTTTTGGCCACCCTCCTCGGCCTCCCGCCATTGTCTGGTTTCTTGTATGCATCTATAGATGTCAGCATTTCTGGTGTCCCAAAGTGTTTGAAAAGGACCTTTTGTGAGTTCTCTTTCTGTTTTCTTTGGAACCCCGTCACATAAAGTCTTTCTGAACAGATCTTATCCAAACTCTTTTTCCCTAATGTGGGAACAGAAAACTTCTCTACTCAGGCACAGAGAATATCTTTCAGAATTAAATCTCCTTCCTTTGGAGGTTGGTCCGATTGGACCCGCCCAGTAAACCACGTGTAGTTAAGGGAGGGATTCCAAGGACTAATTGAGGGCCATCACTCGGGGTGCTGAGTGAGGAACCCCGACAATTAGAAGCAGGCTGCATTTCCCGCTAGCTACTTTAGCTAGTACCCAACTGTACCACGGGCTAAAGATGCTTAACCCCTAAGGTCCCTCCTCGGTTTTATCTAAAATAGGTAACATAAAATAAAGCGCTACTATAATTGTTTCTAGTCTATCATATTGTGATGGTTATTATTTTGTCAAGATTTTAAACCAGGCAAGTGTTGTGAAACAGTCTTTGCAATTTGAGAAAATAAGTATTAAGGACATTTAGAGTAAGAAGCCAGTGAGAGGGATCTCGTGTCAGAAAGGAAATAAATAAGGACTTGGTGCTTCCAGAGGTCGGCATGTCTTAGGTTGAAAATCTGGGTAAAGCACGTGAAATCCCACTTCCCACTCTGCCAGGTATCAGGCTTCAACAGAAACAACTAGAAACTTGGGGTCGAGAGCTAACAACATGCAGAGAACCCCATGTGAAAATTCCGTTTACAGGAACAGCCTCTAAGAGCGATGATCTCAAATACTTCAACAATTATGAGCCAAATATATTCACTCTAGGAAAACTGATGACAGCGATGGGAGGGGGCCACATCAGCAAGCCACAGCGGGGAAGCGGCAGGTAACGGTGCATTCTCACACTGCACTCCTAGCCCTCCATTTTTAAATCACACATTTTAAAGAACCTGTGATCATAAACCAATAGTCATGAAGTTGAAGACACAGAATGATGCCACTTACATAAAAAGATGTAGAGAAGCAAGAGGAAGAAGGCACACCAAAGATGAAAGATGACGGTCTTCATGGTGGAATGAAGGAATATTTCCCATGTTACATACTGTTCTGTCTCTTGCGTATTTTCTGCAGTTCGTAGGGATCATTTTTTGGATATACTCTTGACCTTAGATCTAAAATTTTCCAAATTGCTCTAGTAGCTAATTTTTCAGAGAAACTGAGGGATATTTTAGGACTTATTCCGTGTTCACTTCTAAAGCTGACAGTTCTCTGTGTTTAGAAGAGGACCTCAGAAAGTCACCAATTAAATATGAAATAAAAAAAAACAAAACAATGCTCCTAATAGCACAGCTCCTTCCACAGCTCATTTTAGTTCAGATTTGCACCTGCTAGAGAATGGAGCCTCATTTCATGCCTATAGAATGCAAATTCACAATCAGATATTTCACCAAAATCTTCAAAAGGAAAATAGATGTTCCCAATCCTGAAATATTGCTACATATAGGAAGTATCTCAGCAAACAAACCTACTAATTTCATAGTGTGAAACTTGAAGATTGTTGTCAGATTTCTCTTCGAGAGACACGCTTCATACAGAGCCACAGCGGGGGACGTGAGAGGATTTGAAAACTGAGAGACAGACACCTTAGAAAGGAAAATCTTCTTTGAACAGGTAAGGAAACCAAAAGCCAAGGAAGGAGGAAGCACTCAGGATGAGCCAAATAACAAACACTAACCAGAATAAAAATAATAATAAGAGTAATAGTAATAGCAAGAATAAAAGACAATGCTCTGTCCCGAATACTCCGAATGGCCAAGAGCATCATGGACACAGGCCATGCTCTCAGGTATGTGCAGCCTGGCACCATCACTAACTCTTGGTTTCTTCCTCTGCACAGACCTGGAAAGGTCGGAAGAACAGAAAAAGTCCGGAGGACAAACAGAAAAGGTCATGGAAGGGAGAGAATCCTCCCGACCCAGCAACTAGAGGGGGTCTCTCTGCTGCATTCTCAAGGCCCCCCAGGATGTACCCAAACATATATGCAACCTCAAGAGCTGAGTTTTACAGACTTGGTGACTTTTGTCCTGACATTTAATTTCTTAATTATCCTCGCTTGCCTTCAAGTTGAAACCCTTGGAATTGGCCAGAACAATTTTGGGGAGGAGGGAGACCTCGTAAGAACATTTATCTGCGATAGGGATTCTTTGTAGCTTGAGGAATAAAAGGTTAGAATGAGCACCCTGACACTAAAGGCCACCATGGAAGGTCTTAAAGGATTACACCAGGTCCCAGGGCTGTGCTGCAGGTCGGCACACGAGTCGTCTCTGGTCTCTGCACCTGCGTTCAGACGGTCACAGCTGAAAGTCTTTGGCTCAGGCCAGGGGCCCTGTCAGTCCTGTCAATGCCACTAGCAGTGTGGGCTTAGTTTTAAAGACAAATCCCTCTGCATAACGGAATCGAGCAGGGCGATCACAACATTAAACACTGCCTTGTCTAACACGCAGTCAATGGCCCTTTTGCATGTGAACTTCTGAGATCTGTTTTAACCTGAGTAGGAGGAAACACCACTCATTCGAAACCATCTCCTGCTTCCCTTTCTGAAAACATAATGTACCTTTTTCCTCTGGCTCACACCTGAGATGCCACACAAGCAGTGGCCTTGCTCAGAAGAAGGCGTGGGGTAGAGCAAGGCCTCTCTTATTTATTTACAACAAACTGAAGGGCATGGAACTCCAAGGCTGCTCGGGGAAAGTTTCTGAAAGGCACTTGTACCCAGGCAATTGTAAGAGGAAAACAGAGGTGATAACTCACCCAAAGTGACTGGCTAAGTCCATGGAAATGCAAAAGAAGAGGAGGTTTTTGATCATGATAAAGCTAGAGAACATCCCATTGTCCATTCCCAATAAGAATACTAGTTAAAGCACATGAATTTGGAGGAATTCCTTTCTCCAACTTGATCTTGAGGCTGAAAGGGACACAAAGAGAAAAAAAAAAAAATCACATAAACACGAAGGTTTTTCTGACAGTCTCTAGAATAACTGAGGAATAAACCTACAGTGAAATGCATAATTCACAAAGGACCCCAGGAAGCAAGCTCCACACTGGGTGCTACCTGTGTTCAATGGGCATTAAGCTGGGGCATAAAAAGAAGTCACAATCTAGTTTAATTTTCACTTTTACTCAAGAGTACAGAATCACTCTTCTTGTTCCCACGTCTCACATACTTTGTTTTACTTTTTAGCATAGTAACAAATGACCCCTTGGTCCAATTCCTAGAGTAAATGTTTAAAGCTATCCGAGTAAGGGTATTTTGCATCTGTCAAATCCACAAGTGGAATAATTTTACCTTTCTGAAATATCCGCCACGCGTTCAAAGCCGGAAAGCTACTCCTTGTCCTGCAAGGTGCTGAGAGAAAGTATGTGGAAAGAGGAGGGAAAGGCACATTTAAGAAGGCACATTTAAGAAACAAGTCTTCTACAGGATCAGCATAATATCAGAACGGTTTCTCCGAGGGGGTTCCTCAGCTTTCTCGGCCACAACTAGATAACTTCACCATCTCCGCATCTGGGGAAGTCGTTCGGCTCTCTGCTGGGCCCTAATTCATGCACTAGAAAGCCAGGCAGGCACAGTCCCCGGGCTCTGCAACTAACCTTAGCGATGGCATGTATTTCTCCGTATGCGCATAACGCAAAGAGGTGCACATGATATGGGGACACGGCGTGCTCCAAAGGAAGATTTTCCCCAAAAGACCCCAGACAAAACTCCGGTATAGGGAAACACACACACAACAGGTACTCCCTCCTCGCAAGCGAGGACCCTTGGGTCAGAATGGGCGGGGTACCCTGCGGTGGTCGCCGGGGCGAGCGCGTCCTGGGCTTGTCGCCTGACCCGGGCGGGAGTGAAGAGCACGCCGCGCGGCAAGCGGGAAACCCAGGCGGCGCCTCTTGCCGCCCCTGGGTCCCCAGACAGGTCCCCCGCGCCCCGCAGCCACGCTGCAATCGCACAGTCCCGGGACCGCGGCGGGGGCTTGGAGGGCGCAGAGCCGACACTGCGGAGCCTGAGCCTCCGCCGCTGGGCGCCCGCGATCCGGCTGGGTCGGTCTCCCGCCCGGTCCGCAGCGGCGCGCCGAGTGCCTCCCGCTCCCGGCCCTCCCCGGCCGGCTCTGGCCCTCGCAGACCTCCCCGCTCCGGCCCGAGTCCGAGCCGAGCGCCCAGCCGTGCGGCGCCCTCCGCCTTGACCGACAGCGTGCGGTGCAGCGGCGGGTCCAGAGACCCGGGCCTCCGGCAGCCCGCGCACCCGCGCGACACCTCGCCGGCTCGTGGCCACCCCGCAAGTGGCGCCCGGACGCCGCCTGCTCCCGAGCCCGGAGCTGGCGGGGCCTTGCGGGTGGGGGCTGGCATGTCGCCCCCTCTGGCTCCAGTGACGGTGGCGGCGCGGCTCCCACGCCCCAATTCCTACCGGCCGGCCCGGGGTGCTGCGCCCTGGTGCCCCGTCCGGGACGGCCGCGCCGCCCAGGACGCCCCAACCCTGCCGCGCGGGCTGCGCCCCCGCAGTCGCCGGGGGAAAGTTTGCGCTCCCTGCCGCCCGAGGAGCCCCGCCAGCTCTCCAGCCCCTCCGCGGCCGTGCAGCCCCCGGCTCGGCTCGGGTGCCCCGAGGAGAGGGGCACGGGTCAAGCCGGCCGCCCGTGCTCCGTGCCGGGCTCGTCTCTGCTTCCCCGCTGCCCGGCCCGGCGCGCCCGGGGCTTACCCTGCGCGCCAACCCCGGGAGCAGCCGTCGGCGAGGGTGCATCCTCCTCCGCCGTGGCCGCCGCCGCCGCCGGCTCTCGCCCCGCTGGCAGGCGCCGCAGGCCGGTGCGGCGTCACCGCCCCATGCTGCCAGCGCGAACTTGCCGGTCCTCGCGGCCGAGCGGCCGGGCCCCGCGCTCCCGCCGCCGCCCTGCGGCTCCGCTCTGCGCCGCGCCCGAGGCTGCGCGCTGCCCGCTGCGGATCCCCGCGCCCCCAGCGCACTCGCGCGCTCGCTCTCACCTCTCCCGTGCGCCACATGTCGTCTCCGGGGCTGGGAACCGTCCTCTGCAGAGGCGTCCGGTAGAGGCCGCCACACGCTCAGCAAAGGCGCCTTGGGCCGGCTCAGCAGAGGGGGAGGGCTCGGGGCCCGCGGCGTGGCCTGGTTCGGGATAGGACACATTTCTGCTGAAGTTCGTGGAGTGCCTGCAGGAGCCTATTCGGGGGCCCCTTCAATCCCACTGGTTCCCCTTTTCGACCCGAGATGGAAAAGGAGAGTCAGCAGGCAGCAGCGGGGGCCATTCCTCCGCCGAGAGCTTTCCTCTTCAAGGGCCGGCAGAGCTCCCTCCGGGCCCCAGTCTCAGCTCAGCCAACACACTTCTAGGTCCGCATCGCCTCTTCGAATTTGAAAGAAAGAAGCCAGAGTGGCAGCTTCCTTTTTATCTGTAATTTATCTTTAATTCATTGCTACAGGGAGGAAAAACCAGAAGACGTTGGATTAAATGGGAATTAAACCCTTAGCAAATAACTGTACATTCGAGGGTTTTCTAATTTCCCTTTCATGAGAAAAAGAATCGACGTCAATACCCAGGGGTAACGGGGTCTGCGGGGTCGAGGGGCAGAGCCCCGGCAAGGGCATTTCTGAGGCCGGGCCAGTGGTGACTCCAGTACCCATGCTCGCGTAGAGAGGTTCATTATTGGGATTCTGTCTTGGTGGTGCAGTCCCGGAGACGACAACAGGGTGGCGCTAAAGACAACGGGGCAGAAAGAGTCCCCTTCACACAGCCCACATAAGACAGTTGCAAAGCACACCAAATACATTTCTCATTGCAATTGCAGCATCTTTTTCCTCACGAGGTGGATGCCCTTTGACTAGGAGAACTGGTGAGAATGTTCAAGATTTGCAATAAAACCACCAAGAACATGGTGAGGCTTATCCTATTAGCCCACATGGTTTGTGAAAGTGCATTGTTTCTAGTCAATCTGAACCGAATAACTGAAAAGGCAAATGTTTAACTCTCCTTCAGGAAGACCCTTTATTCTTCCAGTGTGTGAAAAGTCTTGTCCTCAGCTGTGTTTAATACGTGTGCTCCAAATCTACCTACCAAATCTAAAGCTACCTGCTGGTTCTTTTACACACTGCAAAAGCTCTGAAAATTTCTAAATGCAGTAAATAATTTATATATTTTAGGAACCATATAGAAACATATAAATATTTCAAATATACAGGAAGCGTTACTTTGAATACACTTTTAGCCACACGGTTAAACAGTTTTGGTTCTAATGGTTCTGCGTGCAGTAGAAATTAGCTAAGATGCTCATTTGAAAGCGTTTACTGATTCTAACACAGACACAGTAAATACACGCATTTCCTCCCCTTCTGATTTCACAAAAGACATCACTAGGTTAGAGCTCATTAACAACCAGAATCATTCGATTAAAAGCAGTCCATTTAATATAATTTTATAATCATTTTACCATAGTTTGCCCCTATGAGGTATTTAAATTCTAGGTGGAGAGATTCCAGTAAGAGCTACTTTACTCTCAAGATTCAAGAGAATAGTATCAATCAGAGTTCAAATAACTAACAAATTTAAAACTTTGCAGATTATCACACAAAGTCCTTCAGAATTTTCTACAAAAAAAGTAGATAAAGCAGAAATTATTTTTGGATTAAGTGAGAATTATGGACATTTAATTCTTACCAATAATCCCTTATCAAGAGGTCAATAACAAATAATGACTGTATTGCCAATGGTGCATGAATTCATTTCCTTTTTATTGTTTTAAAATGTTTTGGTAAATTTTCTATCATTTCAATACTAGTTATTGAACATATGAAAATGATCTTAAATAAGATCAAGTGTGTGGCTTGAATGCATACCTCCATCCTGCATGACAGGATAACCTGTGTCTTCCCTTAATATTTATGAACATAAAAAAGAGCCTCAACTTGGACCTGAGAGGATAGTGGAAGAATAATAAAACATATCAGAACCTTAAAGGAATTCACATTTTTGGAGAATATTGATTGCCATTTACATGTGTTTATTTTAATACAGAACTCAATCTTTGCCCTGAGAAATCAGTCTTATCACGGAATTCCTAGTTGCCCCATTAGCAGCCCCCTTTTAGTGACTGCAATTAAACACAGTAGTTGTTTTTCTGAAAAGCAGTAGAGGGCACCCTAGTTCTGTATAACCTCGGTGCTGGCTGGGTCTGGGTAAGACTAGTTGGCAGTGTGAAAGCCTGAAATAGCTGAACTTGGATAAGCTGGACAAAGGGTGGAGCACTCCCCCAGAGAACACCCACTCTCTTCACCACCCAGATGGGAGGCCGTGATTGTGTGGGTGCAGTAGTTGAAGGAAAGCACCAGGAGGAATCAGCTTGCTGAGAATTTGAACGGAAGATGTCGTATGCTAAGTTCTAGCTCTTGTAGAGTAAGGGATGTTCAGGGAACGGTATCTAACTTTATAAATAAGGAAGCAAGTACAGGGTAAAGAGAGGAAGAAGTAAGGTCAGACACACATGCGGAGACCAAGTACAAAAAGATGGGAAATGCGGAGGCAAAGAGTTAGCTCCTGGCAAGCACAAAGCAGCTGAGCTATTGGATCAATTTATTGGTCAGAAGAAGAGCTTGATTCTAGAAGAGATTCATCTGGCAAACTGCAAACAGAAAAAAGTGTTGAGAGGAAGTGAATCCAGGCCAAGAGCATGTATGAACATTACAGGACCAGTCTATGATGGGAAGTGAATAAATGTTTGAGTTACTCATTGAGAGAATTATAAATTCACTGATTCACCAGTTTTCAAAGCAGATGCATGAGTGTCCACCCCAACAACAACAAAAGGGGCTTGGTTGCTAAATAATTAGAAAGGTTAAAGAAGGTTAAGTCTCACAAGAAGAGGAAAAACTCTTAGGAAAAGACACTGGTTGATTTGAACTCTGAAAGTAACTTAGAAAATATCAGAAAAGGCAAAATAAAGAAGAGGAACAAAGGCAGGAAGGTATTGGGCACACTCATAATAAATCCTTCATTCACAGAAAGTGCACTCTATATTTTTAATTCATTTGTTTATTTTAGGTTCACCTTATTTGAATCACACCTCTCCAATTTGTCAGCTGAAGGCTACATAGAGACTACACACAGATGTGTTTTAAATTAGCCAGCACTATTTTAAACTAAATTAGAGACAACACTAGAAAACAGATTTCACATAAGTAATGAATTAAGAAGTGAATAAATAAATCTACTAGATTTCTGACTTTCTTAATAATGAAGAGCAGATGTAGCAATGATGGATCTATATTCCCAGCTTCTCACCCTACTCCAGCCACCTATACTGATCCTAGGTTCCCAGAGCAGCAGTGTTTCTTTTTTCCACTTAATCTGTTCCTTTAACGCTATTTCGAAAAGAGAGGCAACTGAGACTTTTTCATTTTTTTCCAATTTTATTTATGCCCATCATTGGCTGATTATTTATATCAATTTTATTTCATTTTTATTAGTTATGCTGGGATCTAAAACTTCAAATAATTACAGTCTACCTCTAAGTAACATGATACCACAACATTTAAGTATATATATATTTCTTACAATATACTCTGCTTCCTGGCCTATTTACTGTATCACATGATACTTGTATATAGACTAATTTATCAATTTTCTTTTTCTTTTCTTTCCTTCTTTTTTTTTCCTCTAGAGGAAGGAAGCAGGCAGGAAGGGAGGAAAAAAAGCTTGATTTATTTAATTGTTTATTTTAGTTGTTCCCTCTGGCTCCAGAGCCAAGAATGTGGGTCCTCGGGCCATAGGAGACTGCACCCCCAGGCTTAAAACGTGAGTCATCAGGGTATGCCAACAATTTTCTTTTTTGTAAATTAGGCAAAATACATGCAACATAAAATTGACATTTATCCTTTTTAAGTATACAGTTCCTAAGCTTTCAGTACATTGTTATGCAGCCTTGCTCTTCATCCCTAACTGAAAACCTAACAATAAATAACTCCCAATTCTCCCTTCCCCACTGGTAACCACTCTACTTTCTGTCACTAGAATTTTGACTCTTCTGAGGTACCTCAGAAAATGGAATCATGTAATAATTTTCTCCTTGTGTCTGGTTTATTTTACTTTACTTAGCATAAGATTTTCAAGGTTAGTACATTCCGTGGCACGCATTATCAATTTATCCTTTTTGAAGGCAGAAACTTCTGTATGTGACTATATGTGAATGCCACAATGTGCTTATCTGTTGATGCATTCATGGACAATTGGGTCCTCTTGATGGCAATTCTATGCCCAGTATTTCCGAGGAACCCCCATGCTGTTTTTCTTCAGTGGCTGCACTGGTTTACATTTACAAGAGCAAGGGCTCCAAATTTTCTACATCCTCACCAATACTTGTTTTCTGTCTTAAAAACAAACAAAGTTCATAAGAAGTCATTCTCGTGAGTTTAAGATAGTATGTCCTGATCGCTTTGCTCTGCATTTCCCCAGCAAGTACTGAGTTTGAGCGTCATGATCACGTTCTCATGTGTGCATTCGCCACGTCGGACAGCATGACCCAGGCCCGGACTGGAAAGTAGGCTCCGGGACGGGCCAAAGCTGAGCATGGACTTCAATGTTACAGATGGGCTTTCTGGGATGGTAACTGCCTCGGCCTGCACTGATGTACCTGAGATGCCCTGCCCTGGAATTTTGCTGTCCTTCTCGATTTGTTTTTCTTTTATCTTGCTCACTTGGCTGTTCCTGCCTGCTCACTACCCTCCCTCTGCTGTTAACCCCTATAAAACAGTCCTCCTCACTGCGGGTGCAGGAAGTTTACCAGAAACATGCTCTACCTGCTACCCCTGGGAGATGAAAACAGGCCTCATCAGCCTCTGGGGAGGTGGAGACAAGTCTGCCCCACTGCTGTTGGAACCCCCTGTCGTGAGTACAATAAAAGCCATGTCCTTATTGCCGGTGTCTTCTCAGGATTTCCTTGGACTGCCTGCTAGGCAGGGCATTGCTCTGCCAGAGCATGAATACCTTCTTTCAAGTAATGTTTATTCGGGGGATTTTCAAAATGGGTTGTTAGATTTTTTTTTTTTTTTTGCTAGAGTTACAGTTTTTATATATTCTGAATATACATACATTTTCTCCCATTCTGCGAATTACCTTTCTACTCTGTAGATAGTGTCTTCTGATGCACAACATTTTTAATTTCAAAGTCAAATTTGTCTCTTTTTTTTTTGGCCTGTGCTTCTGTTGTTATATCTAAGTAATCATTGCCAAGTTCAAAGTCAGAAGGTTTCACTTATGTTTTCTTCTGAGAGTTTTATAATTTTGGCTCTTGCATTTATATTTTTGATCATGTTTTATTCATCTAGTTAACCTAGAACTGCTTCAGCTGTTGAAATGACTGTTCTTTTCCTCACCGCATGTGTAACTGGGCAGTAAATTGGGATCCCATGAACTTAACCATCCAGGAAAATCGATTCATCATAATCTGACTGATCTATGACACTCAGTTAACATATAATCTAGTTGCAGATAAGTTTAGCCAGGAGAGACACAGAGACACAGATCATGGATTTACACTATTTCCCACTGAGGCTGGAAAGCTTGTGATTTTGACAAATTTATGTTTGCAGACACCCTTTTGTGTCACAGTATCTGCTGTCACCAATGCCTGTGGAATTGTATGTTTGATTTCCACACATTTCTGACTCTTCTAAAGCTTTTCTAAAGCTTTCTATTTCTCCCTTTCATGCTGTCAATTTTTCTTCATAGATTTCAAGGGTCTTTTCTGAACCCACACATTTATAATGGCTGTATCATCTTGTGTGTTTAAACTCTCGTTTGTCTATATTGTCCTTTGTCTCTTACAATTTTTAGAATATAAAGACTGTGTTGCCAGGCCACCCCTGCTTTCTTTTGGTTACTCTTGACATGAAATATCTTCATTCATCCTTTCATTGTCAACCTAGTTATGTCTTTAAATCTAAAGTGAGACTTTTGTAGAGAGTATTTGGTTGAATCATTTATCCATTATGACAATCTGACTTTTGACTGGACAGCTTAACTATTAAAAAAAAAAGGATCTTATATCTGTCATTTTGCTGTTTGCTTCCACATGACTTATAGGTTTTTTTGTCCTTTGCTGCATTGCAGTCTTCTTCTGTGTTTGGTTGATTATTTTCATGGTGAAATATTTAATTTCTCTTCTCATTTCTTTTTGTGTATATTTTATAGCTATTTCCTTTGTGATTACTGAGGTGGTTACATATGACATCATAAAATTGTAGCTCTCTAATTTGAATTTATGCCTGCTTAATAAACAAGCATTCACAAACTCTGCTTCTCTGAAATTCAGTTTCTATGTCCTGTCAGTCATCAGTGTACCAAATGGCATCTTGATACATTTTATGCTCCCAAATTTTGTTATGCATTTGTCTTTCAAGTCATGTAGAAAATAAATAATGGTGTTTCAAACCAAAATTGCAATAATAATAAATTTTATATTGCTTACTTTCTCACCTTTACTAGAGATCTTTATTTCTTCACGTCTCTTTGCGTTACTGTTCAGTGTTCTTTAATTTCAACCCGATACGATCCTTTTATCATTTCTTACAGAAGTTTAGTGGTACTGAAGTTCAACTGCTTTTATTGACTCAGTAATTCCACAAGTATTTTCTTTTCTGGAGGCAATCATTTTCCAGTAGTTTGCTTTATGCACACTTCCATTTTGTTACATAGAAAGTTAAAAGTCATATAACCAGGGTTAAAAATCATACACTTATTAATTTTGTTGCTTTATCATGGACATGCATACATGAAATAGGTTTTTTTTTTCCATTTCTTTTTTTTTTAAATGAGAATGTGATGATGAACAATATAATGACTACAAGTATGCTCTGATGCTGCCAATTGATTCATGCTAAGGTCCAGCAATTTTACACACTACTGGCTTTTACAATATTAGTGCAAATGTCAACACTGTGAAAGGGAAGTTAATGCTTTAGATAATGAGAATCTTTGACTTTTTGGATACTTTGAAAGTGTTGTAAGGAGTTCCAAGTTTCCACAAACTATACTTTTTGGAATGAATGATCTATCACATGTATTAGAAGTATGTTGTTAGACTTGCCTTTTATTTTCATGTTTAAATGCACAATTGTTTTCTAGAGTGATTTTAAATACTTCCATTGCCACCAACATTACCTAAAATTATTCTTGTTCTATATACTAATATTTCATTCTGTCAGACAATTTAACCTTGCCAAATGGTAGCACGAAATGGTGTTGCATAATGTCTTACTTTGCGTTTCTCTAATTACTGATGATTTTGAGCATATTTTCACATATTTGCTCACTTTTTATGTTTCTTGTGTGAAGTACCTGTTCATGGATTTTGTCTATTTGTCTATTGGTTGGCTTTTACTTTTCCTAAAACCTCAAATATTTAATTTTTCTTCTGCAGGTATTGAGATGATTGCAAAAAATTTTTAGTTATTAGTGTTGAACAAAATTGCTTTCATGGGATATAACCCATTCAGTCATGGCTATTGTATTTTTTATACAACGTTGGACTTTTTTGCTTAAATTTTGCTTAGGATGTTTGCCTCTAAGTTTATGAGTAGAATGGTTTGTAGTTTTTCTTGCTTTACTGTGTATTTTTGCTTTCTGGCAATACTAGATGCTCTGGGTTATTTTGTATATTTTCTTTTCCATAATCAATATCAGTCATTTCTTCAAAGAACTCTGACTCTTTTTTTTTAATGGTACTGTAAACCAAGATCTGAGCATTGATGTGCATTGTTCTATGATGCCATGGTCCTTGAATCTCTTAGATGATGAAATTTGAAAAATGTATGTGTGATGAAAGAAAATGTATGTGTGTTTACTAACTACTAATCTGTGTGTAAACATATATCCATATTTTTTTTAAAGGAAAGATGCAGACAGGAATGAACAATAGTAGGTAGGCAGGTAGGAAGAGAGAGGAGAAAGAAATATTTCATTAATTTTATTTAGCTGTTCATCTTGGTAGTTGCCCCCTCCCTGGGTCTTGAACCTGGATCCTGGGGATGTATGTGAAATATGCTAGGTGAACCTACTTTCTAGGTCACCAGGGTGCACATTACCTTTCAATTTTAAGAGAGTAAAATTAAGATTCAATTCTCTGACTATCTTAAGTGCTTTATAAAATTTTAACACTTATTCTACTGAATGTAGATGTCTGTTCTTTCATTATTTTAAGTCTTTCTTTTTAATGACACCAGATGTTGGACACTATTATCAATATATTTTTCCATAGAAAATACTGGTTTAACTTAATTTGAACTTTTATCATTTTGTTCTCAGTATTTACTTTAGCTTCTCAGATCTTTCTTTGGGAGTCTTTTGTGTTCCTTTTCTTTTTTGAAGTTTATCCTTTTGAATTTCAGTTAATATGTGTCTCCCTCAGTTTGGGGGTCATGGGATTTTCATTGATTTTTAAAATGTCTTACTCTTGTTCTAGAATGTTAGTTTCTCTAGGCATATAGTTACATATTTGCAATGATTATCTCTCTGCTTTTCGAAGATAATTTTTCATGAACTTATCTCTTGCAGAGTTTTATTTGAGAACTTTGTTGTTCTTTTTAAGCAATATAACTTTTTCTCTGATATCTTTCAAGTGTCCGCTCTATGTGTCTCTGTCTCTCTAATTTTTCAAGTCTATTTGATGTGTCTTTGTGTTGTTGGGTTTTTTTCTTTTAATTTTTCAGTGTGGAATGTTTTGTGCTTTTCATATCTTTCATAAGATTTTTATATCTTTCATAAATTAACAAAGAGCCCTGTCTTTTTCTCATTCTATTTATTTTCTCATTCTGGAGTTTTAATGAGCTATCATAAGGACTTCTCGCTCTGTCATCCAAGTCTCTTAATCTTGCTTAATTTCAAGCACCTACTCTCCTGTACTGCCTTTTTTTTTTGCTATTTTGCTAATTTTTTTATCATGCTGTCTTATTTATTTAATCCACGTATAAGAATTTAATATTAATGAAGACATACTTTTCTCAAAGTTGTGTTTGTTTCATTTATTGAGTTTACCTTGTCATTTTGATAATCCTTCATTCCTTGACAACCTTTTAAAAGAATTTTTACTGAAGCCTGAATTACATTATGTAAGTTTCAGGTTCGCACCATCATAAATCAACATCTTTTTATATTGCCATAAGTTCCCCAATAAAAGTCCTTTTCTGCCTTTTGTGTCTCTTGTCATAAACCTTGTTGCCTTTTGAATATGTCATATATAAAATATATATGTAAATATATGTGCGCATAAATATATACATATATAAAATAAGTATATACATTTGGGGAATTTTTTCTGAGCAAATGGGTAGTGTAAAGTTGGTTTTCAAACCCTAACAATGCTATAAACTCATATTTCTATGATAAAACTTTCTTGTTACTGTTGTTACCCCAACCCTACCCTTGAAACCTCAGCAGAAACTGTGTTTGTCAAACCTTCCCTCCCCTGGAAAGCAATTTATTATCTGGTCCCTTCTTCTAAGTTGGTAGAAGTTTACATGTCCTGACTGACGACAGAAATTTCAGATTGTCTCCACTTTTATTGGGTCCAGTTCTTAGTCTTCCATTTCCTCAAGATAATTGAGTCTTTCAGCTCATTGTGTCCTTTCAGCTTTGCCTTGGCTATTTCTATTATTTTCTAATAAGCACATCAATACGTTGGAACAAATTGATTTATTCTTGATTTACTTAGAATGTGGAGGTAGCTATTAGGAGAATTGGGCTGTAGTTTGGGAAGTAGACGTCTCTTCTAGTTCTATCCCTTTTCTAATGTAGCCTACATTGAGAAATGTTAATATTTGGTTCTATATGAAAAGGAGATTAATAAAGGTCAAGAACTGACTCTTAACCGGGGCATCAATAGAACAGCTGTTTGCTGTGCTCCCCCTGGTCAGTGCTGTGTGATTTACAGATCATGCAGCTTCAGCTATGAATAAAAAACACAGGAAGCTCATAGCTGAATGAAAGCTTAGTAGAAGCCAAGTCATGATAATTCTCTGAATGCAAATATGATGGTTCCTTAGAGTAAGTAGTTAGGCTTTTACAAAGTGGAAGGGGAAAATGTCGAGCAGGATTATATTTTAGGGTCACAGATGTTGGGAAAAGTGAAAATCAAGTAAATTTGTCAACATTTGTTTGAGAAGTTGGAAATCGAAGGATAGAAAAAAGACCATATAAGCACCAAACAAAAGAAAGCCAGTACAGTCACATTAATATCTGATAAAGTAGACTTTATCTGATACTTACGGTGAAAAGTATAGCTAGAGTTAGACAGATAAATCATAATTTATTAGGATGATAGAAGAACTGCTAAGTTTTAGTGTCTTAAAAAATAGACAAATACATAAAATTGTCCAAACTAAGGAGCAAAAGAGAAAAGCCTATAATCATTGTTAATGAAATTTCACTCACTTTTTTCAGTCACTAAGAGAAAGAACAACTGAAAACATCAGTATGTACACAGGGAACTTACACATTTCAATTCAATTTACCCAATTTGATTAAATTTACATATCCACACTCAAATGTTCAAAACTCCCTCCCTCCCCACACATGAAACATTACCAAATAAAATTAGTAAATTCAAACAGAAATGACAGACTCCATCATGGTCATTGATTAAAAACTCACAATGTTAGTTTCCACCAATATAGCAACTTGGTAATTTCCATAAAAACCACAGTGGGTTTAACAAACTGAAATTTGGCAAGCTGATTCTAAATGTATATATAAATGCAAAGTGTCAAAAAGGCCAAGCCGATATTAATGAAGGACTTATTCTACTAGCCAGTAAGACTTATGACAAAGAGATGGTGATTTAAATAATGAGAAATTGACAGGAGAGGAAAATATACCAATGGGAATAGATGCACAGTCAGCTGTTCTTTAACAAAGGGACATTGTGGTACAGTGGAGAAAGGATTGTCTTTCTCAATAAATGACGCTGGTTCATGACACTCATAGCAAAAGAACCTTGCTTCCTAACTCACATTGCTCACAACAATTAATTACAGGTCAACAAAAAGACTGACACATTGAATTATGTTAAAACACACAACTTTTATCAGACATTAAAGTGGAAAAAATTGCAACGATATTCTCAATCAAGGGTCTTCCATTGGAAAAATATAAAGGATATCTAAAAATTAATAGGAAAAAATATCCACAGTAGTTTTAGATTGAAGTTTCATCATAGATGGAATACAAGTAGGTAGTAAAGGTATAAGGTGCCTTATATTACAAGTCACCAGCAAAAGTTCTCACTATAACCAAGAGAACGACTTAATTGACAAAGACTGGCAATCCCAAGCATTGACAAAGATGTGGGTCAACTAGAACTCTTATATACGAATCAGAACGCAAATTAATACAATCATTTTGGAAAATGGCTTGATAGTATCTACTAAAATTGATATTCATATATTCTATGACCCGATAATTTCAAGAGTAGATTTATATGCAATATAAATTGGCACTTGTATCTCAAGGAAAAGTACAAGAATATTCTTAACAGATCATTCATAACAAAAATCTATAAATAAAAATCTATTAATTATAGGTTGAATAAATGATATATTTGTACAAATAACATGATCGGTGAAAATCAACGAATCACTCCCCAATGTAATATGCAACATTTTCCTGAACAAATGCGAAGTGCAAAAGATATTGTGTTATGTCATTTACATAAAGTTCAAACACAAGCAGAAGTAATAAGCCATTTATAGGTCACTGTAGTGGTTTCCTTTGGGGAGGAGGGATAATTGCTGATAGGAAAAGACAGTGAAGATTTTGCAGACTGGTACTATTTTATTTATCTGAATCACCATGATATTTGCAGTTACATGGTATTTTTCATTTTGCTTTTCTGATAAAGAGTATCTATTGAAGTAACATTGCACTATAAAATTTTATATGTTCCAGTTGTGCATCAATATAAATCAACATCTGTATATACTACATATACTGCATGTACAAGTTTACCACTAAAAGTTCAATTCTGTGCTTCATCTAATTGACCTCTTTTGCCAGATTGGTTCCCTTCCCTTCTGGTAACCACTAATACAGTCTAATAGTTAAGTTTTTGTTTGTTCTATTGATTTCATTTGTTGTTTAGCTTCTCTAGATAACACGTGAGAGATACCATATGATGTCTTTCTCCATCTGACTTATCTCATAAGTATAATACCCTTTATGTCCATCCACATTGTTGCAAATGAAATGATTTCATCTTCTTGAAGATAGCTGTATAGTATTCCATTCGGTATATGTCACATCTTCTTTATCCAATCATCTGTCATGGACACTTAGATAATTTCCAGTTCTTGGCTATCGTAAACCACTCCACAATAAAAATGGGGGTGCATATGTCTCTTCAAATTAGTTCTTTTCACATTTTTCAGTTAAATGCCCATAGGTGGGACAAATGGAACTTGGAATTTCCCCATGGTATTGTTTGTTTTGTGATATCTTCATTATGTATGCCTATGCTTATCATTATGTATGCCTATGTATACTTTTCTCCTTTGTGATTATATAGCTATCTGAACATTTGAAAATATTAGACTGCCACATGTGTTTCTGAAAAGTATTCTATCATGTTTATAAAGGTCTGCTACAGTTGAGTTTGTTCAGTCCATGCCCAATACATTATTAAGGTTGGAATTGGCAGTCAGCTTTGTTGCTGAATTTGTCAGTGGACTTACAGTTACATTTTGCAACTTGGATAAATATAAAAGTATAAAAAGTAAAAGCAGAAGGGATGTTTGGGGCATCAGAGTCCTTCAGGGCAGCCTTGCTCTCATGTGTGTTTTGGGGCAACTGATCTGAAGTCAGCATCTACTCCGACCCAGCATGTCTCTGTCCCTTTCTCAGATTCTGTCCCTTTTTCAGTCTTTGGTTTTCTCTCTAACCCAGCACATAGGCTTCAGAGCCTGTATCTGCTGTGAGTCTGCTGCCAGGTGGGAAGGAATGAAGTCAGTGACAGCTATATCATCTGGGGCAGGTGGTCTAATCATCTTCGGCCTCTTTGTCTCACTATGTTAATTTAGATAATTAAGTTTATCATAATACACTTGGAAATATTAAATGATATAAACACCAGAGAAATTCAAATTTTCACTTGAAGTTTAGATTTGACTGGAAAGGAAAACAGGTTGTGGTGGGACATCAAATTGGAGAAATTCCACCTGGAAGTATGTTAAGTGTAGGAACTTAGAAAGAACCCAGTTATCAGTATTGCCTTGAAGGGACCAGGACAATATGTGTTTGTACACTCTGGAATGCAAGTGCAGAGGCTACATTTATGAAGATTATACCATAAAAATTTTTTAAAGAAAATTGTTTTCTATTATATTTAGTGAAAATACTTCCAGTGGCATCTAAGTCTTGTTGCTTTCTCCCTGAACCAAGCTAACACATCTAAAGCATGAAGAAAATAAAATTCTACCTACATGCCTCTGGGATGGAAGTGAGCTTGAATTTGATCAAACAGATACAAAATTTATAAAAATGCCCTGTGCTTGTTGGATTTTTCACCAACACAGACACAATGAAGGAATGCAAAATCTTTGACAATGCTCATGTAATTTTATAAATTGTTCACTTTATACTTTTCTTGTCTTATTGGAGGCGCTTAAAAATAAAATGCGTATTTTGTGAATTCAGAACGTTAGAGAATACATTAATTAAAGTAACATTTCCATTATACCAAGTTTGAAGAAGTCATTTAAAATGAGGGACAGAGATAACGTTCAACTGCAAGGGAAATCTAAATTTGTGTTCCTTTTCCCCATGTAATGGACCCAGAAACATAAACATATGACTTAATTTGTCTGTATCTCCACTACCCCGCTGGAAAAATGTAAGGCATATCTTTTCCACAGTGGTTATGAGAGTATCCAAAGCAATGTTATATGTGAAGTCCTTTGACAGATACAAAACAATACATTAATGTAAACACAGTTGTGCCCTGGTGGATTAGTGGTTAGGTCCTCCACCTCCAGAGGATCATAGTCCATGGGCATCCCAGGGTCTGGGTTCGTATCCCGGGTCTGGGATGAGCAACCAGTGTGAACAACTACCTAAAAATAAAATAAAGTCCTCCTTCCTCCTCTCTCTTCCTGCCTGCCTGCCTACTCACCTTCATTCCTGTCTGCACCTTTCCTTAAAAAACTAAGTAAACACAGTACTGTACAACTCAGGGTACCAATTATGTTCACATATCATTTTATCTTGATGATTTAGGAATTTTCATAGGTAAGAATTGTCTTTAATATTCAAATTGATGAATTGTATTTGTGAAGTTAGATGACTAGCTATCTAAAATGCATTCTAGTCACTTAGCATTTTGCTGGAGCTGGAATGTTGTCTGATCTCCAGAGGTCACAGTCACACTTAAGAAGCAAAAGGAGACCCAACGTGGATGCTCTCTGTCCTCACGGGTCACCTGGTCCTTCTGCAGTGATCCCAGATCCTTATGTGTCCAGTCCATCCTGTGCCCAAACCTAACAATTCTGCCTCTGTCCATGGTCTAACAATGAGCAGGTAACACACAGGTTCAGTTTGCATGTTGCTGTCCTAAAACATTGGCTAGTTTTAGATAGGAAAAACAAAAAGAAAACCCAATCATGCTTATATTTTGCACAGAGACCAATATTTTATTTAGGGTTATTCTGAGATAAAGAATGTCAGTTTTATCAACAAATTACCCAGGGGTTAGTAGTATTATTTTGTATCTGACTGAAGGTCACTCTTTAGCTGTTTATAGCATAGTTACAATTCTAAACCCTTTTTAATATCAATAGCACAAAAATGACAAAATGTGTTATGAAATATTTACCTGTGAATGAAAATACCTACTTTATTTAATGGCTACTTCTGTGTCATCCATACTACCTCCTGCTACTTTGGTGAATATTTAAATAAAAAATTTAAAAGCTGTGAAATAGTTGCTAGGGAGATTTGCAAATTCCCAAGCACCATCTAGCTTCTTGAGGAATACTTAAAACAGAATAAACTTAAAGCCAGGAAGTTTTGATCAGAGTCAAAAAGCACCAGCCTGGTTTTCTATGTGTGTTTTTACTGCGTATTTGGTCACCTTTCTCAGAAGTTTGCGTCTCTTAAAATGTGAGTACAAGATTTCTTTATTGGTTCATTTCTGTTATTCAGCTATTTAAAGGAGAAGAATCCATGATATTCAACTATTCATTTGTTGCAACTGGAAAAACACAGTAAGTTCATTAAGCATTGTATGACACATTGTTCCCAAAGTGGTCGATAGCATCCTAAGTGAAATAAAGGTGGTAATTTTATAAACAGAAAAAATAAAAATAAGAAAGGCATCAAAATGACAATGAAATAAAGCGCCCATGAATTTCATATAGCATCTGACTGAAATCATGATTAAATGATCAGATGGCACAGGAGTCTCTAAAACTTCCCATCTGTCACCCTGTTCTATCTTTCCTTAAGTCAGCTGGTGTTGACTTCCAGTGGCTACTACTAGAGGTATAATAAATGGCTTCTACCCCTGCCCAAATTATATATAAGCTTATTGATATGAAGCTGTATTTAAAAACCAGCAGTATTGCTATTATACATAAACTCTTAATTTTTCTAACACTGCATATATGTGATCAGAGACTCATTGGCAGGCGAGAGAGGACAAGATTCATGTGACAAAGAGTTGTTACCTTCTTGTTCTAACTCGGGGCTCTTCATGGCTTGAGCATCTATTCTCTGATGTTCCTTTGGAAGAAAAGCCCCAGATATTTGTTTACTTAATATTGGAAATAATGAGACAGAACTATAATTGTGGAGTAGCCGCACACGTCTCTGCTAGTTTAGAGATTCCTGTAAAATTGGGAATACATGGGTTACAGGAGGAAGTATTTTGACTATGCATTGTTGGCCAGTGTCTTGCTAATGTGGTTAACCGCAGGCTATAAAAGAAGTATTATTCTGAGATAAGGATGGTTCTGAACTCTGCATGAATTTAGAACTAAGGTTCAGTTGGTAGGTACGGATACACCAATACAGCAATTAGAATTTCACTCTTAACACTTGATTAAATTTCCAGTTACTAATTGATTTTCTCTTGGGGGATTTACATGCATGCTTTTCCATTAATGGGACTAGTCCTGCCTTTTGAGGGAAAGGAAGTGTTGTATAAAGAACTAGCTAACAGGAATGCCTACATTAAGAAGTCATTACATTACTTTCATAACAGTTCTCTGAGAAGTAAAAAGTTATAATGCACAAATAAAGATAATCCAGTCTGGAGGAAAATGGGTTTGCACCCATGTTTCCAAAGACTACTTTCACCCTGAACCAAATCCGTGTGCCCAGAACAGTCACCCAGTGTTTGTTTCTCCCTGACTCTGACCACTCGTATCTGTGTTCACAATCTGTGAACACTTCCATGGGTCCTCACCGTGGAAGCATCCACCATTGTCCACTTCCCCAAGGGTGCCATCCCCAAGGGTGCCATCCCCAAGGGTGCCATCTTGTGTTTCTGCCAGTGCACATTGGTGTCAGATCTGTAAGGGACAGCTTGCCCTTTTTGTGTATAGTTCGAGTTTTATTAAAATACGACTCTGTGGGCTGATATACTCTTTGACATATTTTCCATGCTTACACTCAGGTACACAGCCTTGGGAATGTAGAGGTCAAGTCCAGGGCAATCCAGGAGACAGTGATGATTCTGACTGGCATCCTCTCTCGCCTCTAACTTTGGTGTCCTGCTCCCTCCTGGAGACCTCAGCCCTATTTGTGCTACAGCGACAGACTTCCTGAGATTCCCTCTTCCCCAAGGAAATAGATTTTCAGCAGATCTGCTGGGACGAGACTTTAAAAATGCCCAGATTTTAATCCTAGAGAGATCACAGATTAGTTTTAAATTTAAATTCTTGCTGCATGAGTTTATTTTTAAGCCAAATTCTAAAGTTTTGATGACTTCCGGATCTGAAAATAAATCTGTGCATACACATGTCCTGTAATATTAAGAGAAAAAGGGTATTTACTGGTTATAACTTTTACTGAAAAGAAAAAAGCCAGATAAATATTTTCGAGTTGGATGATATAAATTTATGCCACAAATCAACAAATTGTCTTTGTTTAGCTATTCTTACAGTAAAAGGAAACTACTTCATTCCTTCATGCACAATGAGAAGTGAATTGAAAAAGAAAAACCTAAAAGACGAAGTCCTTGTTGTTTTTTTGGGAAAAAAAAGCATGAAAAGGAGTTTATTCTTCATGATTTACAAAAGCGACATGCCATTCCTTCAGGCGTTATACTTATTTAGAAAATTAAATTATTATTGAAAATTGAATTCTTATTGAAGCAATGGCTGGGAGACCTGGAACACTCTTGAAAGAGTCCTGGCCTGGTCTGAAGTTGTCAGCTTGGTGTTGTGAGTAAGATTCATTTTTCAGCCAAGAGCCTTTAAAGTCTAGAGGCATTTACCTTCTCAGGTTCTCTGGTCTTTGTTTTTTGTTTTTTAATATCCTTCGTCTCAAAGGAAACAGGCAAGAATGAAGGCAAGTATGCAGGCAGGCAGGAAGAGGAAAGAGCAATACATACCTATTTATTTCATTTAGTTGTTCATCTTGCTTGTTTCTGCTGGCCCCAGGTCTTGAACCTGGGTCCTTGAGGCATACACGGACTATGTCTGCTGGCCTTATCTACTAGGCCACCAGGGCATGCCTCAGGTCCTCTGGTTCTGAGGGAGAGGAAGGGCCAGCAAAAGGAAAGTCAAAGCAGGAAGAGGCCTTGGAGGAGAGAAAGACCTTTGCCTGCCTCTCGTCATCAGGAATCATTTGCTGTGGAAAAGCTCTGTCTTGGTGTAGCTCCAGAATGATGGTGTCCCATCTGCTGCCAGTTCAGATCTCTGCTTCTGTAGAATAGTTCTGTCGTTTATTTTCTGTTTAGTTCTATTTTGAAATAATTATTTTAGTCTTACTTACAGATGTATTTTTCCTTTTAAAATTGTGTTGTTTAAAAATCTCCAAGAGCAGCCCTACCCTCTTAAAATTAAAATGTCCAGAGCTTTAAAAAAAAAAAACAAAAAACTAACAAATGATTTCACAGCTCCAAAGCACATTTTCTTTCCAGACAAAAGAGATAAATTGTCAGTGTTCTAAATCATCTAATCAAAAAGTAGTATGGAAATAAATACCTAATGAAATGCAATTTCTATTGCTAAATGGAGATGGAGAAGATAATGTGTTAGGAAGATTCTGAGAAGTGTTTTGCACTCATGGACACTTATTAATATAGTCATTTTTTATCAAAAATTTTAGGCCTTGTTACACACACACACACACACACACACACACACACATTCATAAACAAGAGGCTATTGTGTGTGAAAGAATTACCTAACAAAAAGCTGAGTCAGATAACTAAAGTAGCATGCAACAAAGTACTGATAGCATGCCTTTTGTGTCCATTTTTTTCCTCTTTTTCCCTTCTGGAAGCATTTATCCTTTTAGATTCAAATATGCGAATAAGTTGAAAGTGAAAATATAAAAAAGATAATACAAGCAAATACTAACCAAAATATAACAGGGTTGGCTCTATTACTATCAGACAATGCAGACTTTAAATAAAAATAATTACAAGAGCCAAAGAAACACATTATATAGTAATCAAAGTTGAAACAAAAATATAACTTTCCTGACTAGCCACTAGACACAATAACAAATCCCAAGTGTCTCTTGCTGAGAAATGCTATTCTGTAAGAGCATAGGAGAATGTCATCCAGATTCAGGCAGAGAAGAATTCTCAAGTTAAAAAGCGAAGATGGTAAAGTTTACCTTTAAAATACTAACAATGTTTATAAAAAGACAACACTAAGGGAGAGAAAAAGCATGCCACAGAGAGGGAGACAACATTTTAAATGTATCAATAACAAAGGGCTTATATCCAAAATATATCAGAAAGATGTCTTTTTTATTTTTAATGAAAAATAGACAATAGTGCAATACAAAATAAATACAAATACATTTAGAGACACTTTAGAAAAGGGAATAACCAAAGAAAAACAAATATTAGTTGTCAGGGAAATGAATAAGAAACAATGAAATAATATGTACCACCTCAATGGCAAAAATTAAAAATACTGATAATACCAAGTGTTTACAAGCCTATGGAGCCTTTCATACATTTGTGAGTGTGTGAACATGAATTTGTATTTCTCTAAGATAAATGTGAAGGAGAGCATTTTTGCTGTCTTGGTTCCACACATTTTTAAAGTGAACCCTTGTATTACCATTCTGGAAAAGTGGTTATATCAAAATTGATCCTATCTTACTATGTCGATCGGAAATTCTTGTTCCTGCATCTACCTTGTGAAAACAAATATACGTGTGCTCAAGGATATGTCTAATTGTTTCTGCAGTAGCTTTATCTGAAAAAGAGTTTATTCATATTAGAATGCATACATAGATTTACAGTATATTTGTAAACTGGAATATTATACCCCAGTGAAAATGAATGAACCACAGCTACATACAACAACATGAGAAAATGTACAAAAATAACTCTGAATGAAAGTAACCAGATAATATCTATCCTAAGATATTTAAATAAAGATTAAAAAGTAATAAAACTGGTGTGTTTAGAGATGCACAATCAGGAAAACAATTCTTGTAGAAGTCGGGGCCTGTGTTACCCTGGTGCATGAAGGATAAAAGCGATGAGCAGGGAAGTGTGGGAGGGATTTAAGGAGAGGAGCGGTCAACAAACTATGTTGGGAAGACAATTCCAGTTATAATAGTCAAGTAGCTCCTATCATACCAAAATTTTCATGAAAATTAACTATAAACTCTTGACAAAACATGAAAGAAAGAGTAAGCTAAAAAGAGACAGATACTAGAGGGGAATTCATGTTTAAAACTGAGCATCGAGTGAGTTTCCTCTTCGCTTTTATCTTTCCTTTGAACCTAAGAGCAGGCCCAGTTGACACCATGTGGAACAACTAAATCTCCAGTAGAAAAGTAGCCTAGGATTGACTTGAAGAACCAGAGAAAGACCTGAAGATGATCCCGAGCTCTGAAAAGGAAGGGGCCTCTCCACAAACGTGTTAAAGAGAATGAATCCCAGTGCTGTTTAGATGCCCACAGTTTTTGCCGACCCCTAAGCAAAATAAGTATGGGACGATTCCAAGCAGGTCAGCGAAGAATCAAACAACTTCACTGCTTTCAGGTGTCACCCAACAGACAAAATTAGCTTTTTGCTTGAATCTCATAAGGTCAATTGCAGGTTAAAACAAAAACAAACAAAATTCTCAGGAAGAATATAGACTAATCAAACAGATCATTCACAAAGTCCAGGATACAATCTATAGCTCCTTGACAAACAAACAAAATGCTGCCTCATTTTCAAAACGGAATAGCCCACAAATGTGACAGATTCTCGAATGACTTGGGAATTAAAAACAAACAAGGATTTTTTTTTTTCCCCCAAAGGAAAGGCACAAACAGGAATGAAGTCTAGTAGACTTGCAGGAAGGAAGAGAGAGGAGGAAGAATCATTTTTATTTATTTTATTTAGTTATTCATCTTGGTTGTTTCCTGATCCCAGGTCCTGAGACGGGGGAACCTTGGGATGTATGTGGACTATGCCTCCAGTGAACTAACCCTCTAGACCATGGGGATGTGCCCAAACAGGGATTTTAAAGTCAACCCAATTAAGTTCAAGGGCATAAAGGAAAATATATTTACAATTTGTTTTTAAAAAGTTAGAAAAATATCAGAAAAACAGGAACTTTGGAAAAAGAATGAAATTACATTTGTGGAAGTGAAAAACAATATCAAAAATCTTTTGAATGAAATTATGAATATTTAGAAGAGAAATAAAATATGCAATGATTTCCAGAGTAATGCAGCATGGAAATCCCTTTTCAGGGAGCATTTTATAGGCCAGAGGTTCCAAACAACAGCAATAGGTTATTATTATTATTATTATTTAAATGCACTTTCAGCAGAAATACCAGGCTAATGGTGGCTGCAGTGGTTAAATAGATAGACGTTACCTCCTGGGCCAGATAAGGGGTTACAGGTCTCACATGTGGGTGTGAATGGTGGTGAGGAGAAGCCTCACAGCCGCTACAAGGGGTCTGCTGTGCGTTTGAAGGTTCTGTATTCTCCCCTGTACATTAAAGATAATACCAGGACTTGACTTTGGGGAGCAGTGAGGAATCTCTGGCTTACAGCACTGAGAGCAATAATACACAGAGAATGCTATATGGTAGTCATTATTCTCATTAGTCAACCACAAATACCTCCTGAAGTGGGTCCTATAATTATTTCATTTGCAAAGGAGAAAGGGCAAGAGAAAGATTAGTAACTGATCCAAAGCACCATCTCCTGGTCAGAAAACAGAAAATCAGAGCTTCGTCTGTGTTCAGTGGGAATCCACTCTATCCCATAGATCAACACCAAACGTTCATCCTGACGAGGGCAGTAACCCCTGGAGAGCAGCGATTGTGTGATTACCCAGGGCGTGTAACCGTCTAAAGTATGTGTCAGGAGGGACTCAGACGCCGTTTCCCACCTTGGGAAATGTTGGAATAGGTGGTTCCTTTTTTGTTGGAAATGAGTACTTCCCAGTGGCAATAGCAGAATAATGTGATAGGAATACTATTAGCAGAGGCTCCCATTTATTGATGATTGTGGATTTTAATTGGGGCTTTTTATGCCTTTTGCTTTCCACATTTCCCCTTATTCCTTTCACACAGGTGGTTCTTGCCAAGAGAATGTTCATCTAGTACAATCTTATCACTTCAGTGAACTTTAATGTGTTACAATTTCCCATATGTTAAGCAACTTGGAATGAAACAAAAGGAAATAATTTCTCATGGTAGAACTGGATGCGTTTGTGCTATCTACGTAGGGTTCAATGACTTGTTTTTAGATAGTAGGTCTTTCTTGAAGTTTCTAATTCGAAAGAGGAGTTGCGCTTTAATTTTTTCTGTCCCACTGTTCACACGTGTTTTGGAAATTGTCATCAACCTCAGATTTTGCAATTAGATTTTTAAGGCATTGATTTTCATTTGTGGTTTTTGCTAATGTAAAATAAATTCCATGAATTTACCTTGTATCCCATTTGTTGAATCTTACAGGTTTACACGTCTCACATTTTGAGCACTGTCATTTTCTAAATATTTTCCCTTTAAACCAAGATGTTTTTCATAGATTATTAGGGTACAGTGAAAGAGGTACTTGGTTTTTTGTTGATCTAATACTTTTTTAGTTTTATTACATGGTAGTTATTATTTATAGAGCTTTCTGTGGATTAACACATGAACAATTTTATGGGCATTTGAAAAGGTATATTATCTAATAGCAGAGTTTTGAAGTTAATCTATTTCAACTAGACTTGTTTATTCATTTTAGATCTAGATCTTAATGTCTCAACTCTTTTATCTGACCTTGTTGATTCATTTTTATTTCATATAAAATCTTTTTAACTTTCTGCCTGAAAGTTGTTTCTTTTTCTAACTTGGTATGTAGATAATGATTTTTATATATTCATGGGGAGCTTTTTATTTAAAAAAGCCTTTTATATAAAATGCCCTTTTTCTCACTGAATTATTTTTTTATTAGATGATATATCTTTCCTAAAATCAAGATCACAAGTCCTATATTTTTTAAAAAATTCTTTTTATAGCAGTTTTAGGTTTGCACAAAAAAAATGAGCAGGAAGTTTTCCTCCACCACATTTCTACAATTATTCACATAGTGCTTGAGTGTGGAACTTTTGTTGTAACAGATGAACCAGTACTGATACATAATTAATAATTGAAGTCCATCATTTACATCAGGGTTGACTGGGTGGGTTGTGCATTCTACAGGTTATGGCGATGCACAATGTCATTTCAGCGTCATGCAGAATAATTCCATTGTCCTAAAAATCTCCTAAAAAGCTCCATCCATTCACTCCTCTCTCCTTTGTGTTCCACCCCTGGCAACACTGCTCTTTCCACCATCTCCAGTTGTCATATAGTTGGAACCACACTTTATGGAGCCTTGCAGACTGGTTTCTTTTAATATATAAATTAGAATATTTGCATTTCGTTAAAGTGTCCTTAAATATTGTTTTAAATACTTCTTCTGTTCTATTGCTGTAGTGTCTTATGAGAGAATTTCAATATTACACGAGTTGATTTATCTTATCTTCTACAGTGTTCCTTTCACTCAACCCTTTTTATCTTTTCTTTGTGTTATGCAATTTCACCTTTCTCCTTTCTGTTTTCTCCTCCTCTTAGGGAGTTTATTGTGGAATGCATCATTCTTAGGGTTTTTTCATGGTAAGTTTGTCGTGTCATATTTGTTCGGTTTAGTTTGGGTTTTACCAGCAGCAAACCGTGGGAAGAGAATTCACGTGAAGTAGTTTATCTGGGAAGTAGAGGAAACACAAGTAGAAATGATAGAAGGTAACTGAGGTAGAGAAGGGAAGTTAGACCATTAAGAGACCATCACCACTAAGTTACCTTTCCCTTACTGTCCTAGCCTTTTAGTTTGGTCAAAAGCATAAGCAAATACAAGTAACATGATGTTACTATATAACTGCTGAAATGACTCTATTTTTTTCTTTATATTTCTCTTTCGTTTTGGTAAAATCCTTTTTTTTATGGAAGTGTTAATTTCATCTACATTTTCAGATATTAAAACAAAGTTTTTAAAAGTAATATCTTTTCAATGTCTGCAACATCTGGGAGATACCCATACTTTCTGTTTAATATTGATTATTTGGGTGCCATTTGGCATCATTTCTGATTTGTTTTCTCAAGGAATCAGCATTTGATTTTATTAATTATCTTTGTTATGTAATTATCTTTATCTTTATTTTCTATTTCTTTAATATCTGCTATAACACTTATTCATTATTCTTAACTTCTATTTTTAAAATGTTCTTTTCTTTGACAATTTTCAATGACTATGCATTTAGTTTAGCTTTATTTTCTAATATAAACAATTATGACTATCGTTCCTTTTTTCCCAATAATTTTTGCTGTGTTCCCCTAAGACTGATAGATACGTTTAAATATAATTCATTTTATTTTTAAAAAAATCCTGATTTCATGGGTTAATTTTCAATCAAATAGTAATTTTGTTTTTATCTTTTGTCATCAATTTTAAAATTAATTGCATTTTGTTTAGGAAACATGGTTTGTGTTATTTTACTTCTTTCAATTTGTTGAGCTATGTTTTAAAATAGTATAACATTTATAAATATTCTACATGATCCTGAAAAGGATAGGTAGTCACTGTGTGATGTGGTGTTTATATGTCCATACCATGAATTTTGTTAATCATATTCAAATTTTCAAATTTTCTAGAGACTCGCTTTTATTTTGTATATTTATTGATAGAAGTGTATAAAATTCTACTATCTTGTGTTATTTTCCTCATTGTCCACCAATATGCACTTTGTATGTCTTAATAACATTATGATATGAACACAAAATTCAAAGAGCTTATCTTTTCAGCGAATTGAAAAATTTTTCATTCTCAGGTATCCAATTAATTTCAAAAAAAGGTTTGTCTTAAAGTCTAGTTTACTTATAAAAGGGACTGTTAAGCTGAGAATTACTATCTTATATATGGATTATTTATTTTAATCATATTTAATGGAAAATTTTATATTTGCCTATACCAATGACAATGTCTTTTTATATATTTCTATTAAAACTATCTCCATTCTCTATTAGTATTATTTTGAATGCTCTTTCCAAAGCAATAAGGAAAGAAAAGACATGTATCTCTTCATTTTTAAGTATAGTACTTGTATATACAGAAAACCCAATAGAGTAAATTTCAATAATGTATAGGTTTTATTTTTTGCTTTTTTACAAAGATGGCTAGATGCCCAATTAGCATGTGATCTAATGGCAGCTTTAAAATTTATCAAGAAACATGTAAAAATACAAAGAGACGTGCTCCCTGGTGGAGTAGGGATTGAGTGTAACCCACATACATCCCTAGGCCCCAGGTCCCTGTCTTGGGACTGGTGGGAACAACCAAGGTGAGCAACTAAAGAAAATGAAGTGCTTCTTCCTCCTCTCTGTCCCTGCTTGCCTGTGCTCAACTTCATCCCTGACTGCACCTTTCTTTAAGCAGACAAGCAAACAAAACCAAAGAAAATAATCTACTCACATAAGACTCATATTCATAAATATCATACAACAAATGTAAGAACTCTAGGATCATCATGAATTTTATCACAAGATATCACTGAATAATGTTAAAAAAAAACAAACAAACCCTCAAAACCAAGAACAAAAACCTGCACACCCTGGTGAAGTAGTGGTTTGGTCAAAAACCTCCGGCCAAAGTGTAGTCCACATATATCCTAGGGACCCAGGTTCCCATCCTCTGCCAGGGAGAACAACGAAGAGGTACAACTAAATTTTTTTTTAAATGCTTATTCCTTTTCTCTTTCTCTGCCTACCTGCCTTTCTACTTGATTTCGTTCCTGCCTGCACCTTTCCTTTAAAAAATAAAATAAAACTTGAATAAAAGAGAGAGTACTGGTTAGAAAACATATTGAAAGTATGTTAACTTTTACTTTTTTCTTTGGTGTCCAAATAGATATGCAATCATAGAATTATAGCAGTATAGAAATGCAACTAGTTTTTGCATGTTAGATTTGTGTCCTGAGGCTTTACTGAATTCATCTATTAGTTCTAACTTTTTATAATAGAATCTTTTAGGGTTTTCTGTAAGTAATACTGGTCTTACATAGTCAACAGAGACAAATCTCCTTTTTTAATCTGGATGGCTTGAATTTCTTCCTATAATCGTTTTATTCTTTCTCTTTTTTTCACATTGCTATTTTCACTTTTGAATATTGAAATTGCATCAGTCTGAATATTTCACAGTGCACCCCCACCAGATCCCAGTGCTCTTTACCACCAACTTGCTCCCTTTTAGTTCTCTCCCTCCTCCAGGAGGTATGGTCTTGCATCCTGTGAATTTTGTTGGAATTTGTTTCATGTTCCACATATGAGTGACAACCATCCTGTATGTCTCTTTTTCTTTCAGGATTATGTTCTTCAACATATCTCTTCCAGTTCCATCCGGATTGTTGTAAAGGACATGATTTCATCTTTTTGAACAACTGCATAGAATTCCATGGAGTATCTAGATCAAAGCTAGTGTATCCAGGCATCTGTTGTTGGGTATTCAGATGGTTTCCACATCTTGACTAATTGTGAATTGTGCTGCTCTGAACATAAAGCTGAATATATTTTTATTCCGATTATTGTTTTTGTGTTCTCTAGGTATATGCCCAGGAGTAGAATTGTCAGATTCAGTAGTAAATCCATCTTTTTAGTTTTTGAGGAATCCTTATATCGTTTTCCAAAAAGGTTACGTTTTTCGCATCTCCGCTGACACTGTAGGAGGGTTCCTTTCTCCCATTAGCCGATCCCACAGTTGTTATTTATTTATCTCACCTTACAAGCTAAAACTTCCAGTGCTAGGCTGAACAGGCATGGTGAAATGAGGTGCTCTTGTCTTGTTCCTGATCTAAGTGGGATAACATTCAGCGTTTCACCACTGGGTATGATGTTAGCCGTCGCTTTGTCTGAATTTGGTTCTTAGGATAGGAAATTAATTTGAATTAAATAAAGTTACATGTTAGCACACTAGAATTTTCTGAAACTGGAAAATTCGAATATATTACTTCTGTAGAGAACACAATTATTTTTATAATAAGAAAAGCAGTAACCACCATTTAAAAGAAGATGGTAGGGGAATGTAGAAAGTGGTGGAACTGGTGATGGAAATGAAGAGAAATAACTTTTCATAAGAAAGAAGAGCAGTTGTAGGCTTCCATCAAATGTGTTATGAGAAGGGCTACTCACTTTTGATCAGTCATAGACATTTCCTTGACATTAAACTCCAGTTTGATTTTACCACAGGTATTTCCATACCAGGATTGATTGTGTGGCTTCTCCTGTGGGCAAGGAATATTTTTTTGTTTTCAATGGTAGTTTCCACTTACTTTGGAATTGACTGCATTAAGAGGGCTTCCTTATACAGAGAAATTCAATTTGCTTGCCATTTATTTTAAAGATATTTTTCTCAGGAAAAGAAATATTTCTCAGGAAAAGAAAGTTTCAGGGCCTCAGGAGAAAAATGTAAAATTAGGCTGGACAAAGAATCAGAAGTTGCATTATTGAAGAGCCATTCTGTATTAGTGGCTGAGAGTCTGTTCTTTTCTTAATCACTGTTGATTGCCTGACATTGCTAAAGACTCCACAGGTTCTCAGAAAAATATAGGGCAGTATAACTGCTAACATGCTTGTTCAGGCTACACTCATTTGGGAGTATAGTTGTTACTGAACACGTCTTCCTAATTCTTTAATTTCTGGAATTCATACTTTGTGAAAAGGAAGCAGTTTTCTTTTAATTTGTGAACGACATTTTCTCATAATAAGCTCAAATTTATTTCAGTTTATCTATAGTTTATATTCTCTTCATTATTACAAAGGTATATACATTTGGAAACTACAGACAGCTAAAATATTAATTAATGATCCTAACACTCACTGCTGTACAGTGTTTAAGCCTTGATCAAATTACTAAGTACTCACCTGCAGGTTTTGTATTATGATATCATTCACTATGTGTCACATTTTTCTGTCATTGAAGACCAGTCAGATAGATTTTATGCCTGCATAATATTCTTTTTATAGATTGTTATTATGCTTTATTTAGCAATTTATTTTCTTTTGGACACTTAGATTGTCTCTAATATTTTGCCAGTGAAAGTATTTAGGTAAATAAAGCTGGTAACTGGATTTTCATGCAAACAGAAATTAGCTCAGATTACTTCCTAATAAGAGAATCCCACATTTGTCATTATTGGTTCAAAGTACTTAAAACTTCTTGAGACTTAAGTAACAGGAAATTGAAAGCATATCTCACCAGAATGCATCAGAATGCAAATGTTACACAAAAGTTCAATCTTGACATAGTCTAATTTATTGACCTCCCATGACATTGATTGTGCCTTTATTTTCCTGTCCAAGAAGTCTTTGCCCATAGATTATTTATTATTTGTCCAAAATTTTTATAGCCATATTTGAAGTCTAATTCAATGATCCACCTTTATGTAAATTTTTAACACACTTTATCATTCAGAGAAGCTTACATTTCACAGCAAAGCTGAGTAAAAGATACAAAGATACCTGACTCCAGACATAGCCTCCCTCCTGATCAGCAGTACAAGTGGTACATTTATTGCAAATAATGAACCCACATGACATATCATTATTACCCAAAGCCCAGAGTTCACATTAGAGTTCACTTTTGATGTTACACTTTCTACAGTTTGATTAAAGGTATAATGACATGTATCCACCATTATAGTCTCATGAAGAATGGGAAGTTTGGCCATCCTGAAGATCCTCTGCGTCTGCCCACTTATCCTTCTCTCCCACCTAACCCCTGGCAAACCAGTGATCTTTTCACTCTCTCCATAGCTTTGCCTTTTCCAGAATGTCATATATTTGGAAGTTGTGTAACCCTCTCAGATCAACTTTTTTCATTTGATAATATGTAGTTAAGATTCTTCTGTATCTTTTCATGACTTAATAGCTCACTCTTGTTAATCTCTGAAGAATCTTCCACTGTATGGATGTATCACAGTTCATTTATACACTCACCTATTGAAGGTTACCTTGGTTGCTGCCATGACTTAAAAATTAAGAATAAAAGTGTTAAAGATATCAGTGTAGACTTTTGTGTGGACCTAAGTTTCAGTTCACTTGGATAAATATTTTTAAAAATTGCAATTGCTGAATCTTACACTGTTTTTTTTTCACTTTTGTAAGAAACTGGAAATGTCTTCCAAAGTAGCTGTGGGAACCAGCAATAAATGAGAATTCCTGTGCTTTGATGTTGTCAGTGTTCTGGATTTGGGCCACTTTTAATAGAGGTATATGGGTACCTTATAAGTTGTTTAAATTTTCATTCCCTTAATGGCATGTGATATTTAGCTTCTCTTCATATACTGATTTTACATCTTTCTATCTTCTTTGGTGAATGTGTCTATTCAGGATTTTAGCTCATTTGTTTAAATTAAATTATATGTATACAGATTGTTAATTTTTAAGAGTTCTTTTTGATCTTAATTACTCATTGTTTTGTCTTTTCAAAAAATCCATATACATCTAGTCATAATCAACATAATTCTTTTAGGTTTGCATCATTTACTCAACATAATACATTTCAGATTCATCTAAGATGTTTTGTGTATCAATAGTTTTTTAAATTGCTGAGTATTATTCCATCTAATGAGTGTAGATCAGTTTTGTTTATTCATTTACCTGCTGAAGAAAGTGGATTGTTGCCAGGTTTTTTTTGATTAGGAATAGAGCTGTTACAAATGAAATATGAATGCCATTGAATGAAATGAAATTACACTACTTATAGATTATTTTTCCTAGAGCAAAACCCTAAGCTGGGATTGGTCACTAAATGAGAGGCGCATCTTCAATCTCATAAGAAACTGACCAATTATTTTATACCACGGCTCTAGCATTTTGCATAATCAACTGCAGTGTTTGATAGCTCCTGTTACTCTTTCTTATAGCTAGTAATTTTTTATTTTACAATTTATAACATTGTATAGTAGTATTAACATGTGGGTTGCTTTTTTAAAATAGGGTTCATCCACTGTGACCATAAGTATTTCTTTCTTTTTTTTTTTTTCAAAGGAAAAGTGCAGGCAGAAATGAAGGTGAGTAGGCAGGCAGGAAGACAGAGGCATAAGATGGACACCATTTTATTTTCACTTAGTTGTTCACATTGGTTGTTCCCCCTCAATCCCTGAGTCCCAAACCTGGGACCCTGGGATGCATATGGGTCTGGTCCCAGAGTGGACTAGACCACTAGGCCACCAGGGCAAACCCCACAATGTGTTTTTAATTTGCATTTCTCTAATGGTTGATGATTTTCGGCATCTTTTTATGTGCTATTAGTATGGGTTCAGATCTTTTGCTGAGTTTTCATTGAGCTGTTTATTTTTTACTGCTGAGTTTTTAGAGTCCTTTATATAGTGTAGATAGAAGTTCATTGTTGTATATGCAATTTGCAAATATTTTCTGCCAATCTGTAGCCTGTAATTTCACTTTCTTAATCACTGAATTTCTGAGACTAACATTTTACATTTTTATGAACCACTGTTTGCCACTTCATAAAGGATTCTTGAGGCCATACCTAAGAAGTCCTGCCTAGTCTCCAAGCATGAAAATTTTTTTTCCAGTTAAAAGATATTCTAAAGTGGGAAATTTAGATATATATTAAAATTTAGGAAAATGATTAGTTTTGAGACTTTTTAAAGTATAAAGTTTGTTAATGTTTGATTAAATTTAATTAAAAGCAGTAGGATTTTTTCAATATTATTCTTCTATTTCAAATTTGTTTTAGATACTCTATTTTCTATTTTCAAAATCTCTATATTTTGTATAAGTTTTCAGATTAGCTTGTCAATCTCTAGAGCAAATTCTGCTGAGGTTTTCATAGAAATTTATTATACTTATATTTATTTGAGGCATGTACATGTGAACAACATTAAATCTAATCCTTAAACAGAGTATGTCTCCCCATTTATTCATATCTTTTTTTAAAATCATTGTTTTGTAAAAATTGGCATACATTTCATTTATGTGTTTCGTTACATGCATATCTGAATGTTGTATTTGGAAAGATATTGTAAATAGCATTGTTTTCTCAATATTTGTTTCTAATTGTATATTCCTATTGCAGAAAACTTTGAATTTGACATATTGGTGTTGTATTCGGTCTTCTCACTGAATTCACTTATTTGTATTTGTTCTCAAATTGTTTTGTAGAGTCTATGGGGTTTTTCCAAATTCCAGAGAGTCTTTCTCTTAGATTCATGGGTTACTTACAGATCTGTTCTTTTATGTCTACATATCTGTAGATTTTCTGGTTATTTTCAATTAGTGATGCCTAATTTAATTATACTATGCTCAGAGAATACATTGTAAGCTTTTGAAACTATTTTTGATGACTGACGGTGTCAAAAGAGTGTGTATTCTGCTATTGTTGGGTGGAGTGCTCTGCAAATGTAAGATTCAGTTGCTTGGCTTTGTCGAATTCTTCTAGAGCCTTATT
The DNA here is from genome assembly GCA_004363575.1 of Solenodon paradoxus. Classification (NCBI taxonomy): domain Eukaryota; kingdom Metazoa; phylum Chordata; class Mammalia; order Eulipotyphla; family Solenodontidae; genus Solenodon; species Solenodon paradoxus. Next base: position 226,273 of record RJWH01000633.1, on the reverse strand, counting down.
GCTTTTTTTGTTAGTGCTGTCTAGTACCAGAAGAGTTAAAATCTCCAACTATAATTGCTGAGTTGTCTAATTCTCCTTTAAGTTTTGTTATTTTTGCTTCATGTATTTTAAAGCAATGTTTTTGGGGGATACATATTTAGGATTTGTGTTATTTATCCTTAATTAATAACCCCCTTGATCATTTTCTCATGTTCCTTTTGATCAGTGGAAATTTTCTTTATTCTGAAATGTATTTTGTGTGATATTAATATAGTCCCACTAGCTTACTTTTGATTTTTGTTTACACAGTATATATATATATATATACATATATATATATTTCTATCCTTTCATTGTTTTATGCTTTTATTTGAAGCTTATTTGTATTTTTATATTTAAGGTTAGCATCTTATAGGCAACACATAGTAAGGTCTTGTTTTATTGATCTATTCTTTACTCTAATTTTTTCCTTTAATTTGTGTGCTTAGACCATTTATACTTATTATAAGTGTATTCAATATAGTTCTTTAATTTTAATATCTGTATCACTTGTTTCTTCTTCTTTTGTTGTTTCTCTTTTATAGTCCTCTGTAGTTATTTGAACTCTTCATATTCCATATTGATTAATATTTCAATATTATTAAATGTATCTTTTTATATAGGTATTATAATGATTGTTCAAGGGATTATAATGTACATATTCAATTTTCCATTGTCTATTTATAATCAATATTTTTATTGTTCAAATGAAATATAGGAAACTTTAGTTTCCTTTATCATCATTTATTTTTCTTATATTTTGGGTCTTCTATAAACCTACTAATTTCTTATTTAATTCTAAGAAATTTGCCTTGATTTTATCAAATAATTTCCTGATTTTTTCCTACTCTGTTATCTCCCAATTTTCCAAATGTTGACTCTTTTATTTAAACATTCCATTTTATTCTTTAATATTATTATCTCCTTATCCTTTAATCCTGTCTTTGAGGATCCTTAGGTTTTATTTTTTAGTTTACTAATCTGCTCTTCAGTCACTTATATTTTATTTATCCCTTTTTACATGTTGGTTCTTAAAAGAATTATATCTATCTTAAATGACAATTTAATAGATTCTCTTTCATATCTTGCTCCTTTTTCATGATGCTGATGCTCCTGTTCTCTTGCTTCTTTGAGATACTTACTTGACTTGGTTTATTTTCTTGTTTCATCTTTTTCAATAATTCTACTTCGTGTGAAAAATTTTGCCTAGCTTTATCTTTGTAAATTCTCTATGTACTTCTCAAATGTTCTGGTATTTTTTTCTGTGAGCTCATGTCCTGTTGGTGCAGCAATTAACAGACTGGTGATCAGTATTAGAAGAAAGTTATATATCAATAATGCATTGTTTTTCACTGTCATTATAGTTTTGCTGACTTGAATTATGAATTTCACCTTCAAATTTTTTTGTTTTAAATGACTTAGCATGTGAAATACAGTTCCTTGTACATAGTAATCAATATATAACTATTATTTTATTGTTATCATTGTATGAGGATGAAAATGCTGATGACTTTTAAAAAAAAAATTCATTACCGTAATTTTGATTTACAAAATAATATAAACCCATTATGTGTATGTTCCCTATTCCTCAAATAGATGGCAATAATCTTGGCAGTATCAAGTTAGCAAAAGTTCTTCACCGTTGTCCATTGAACCCAAATACCACTTGCTCCCACTCTCCACCCCTTTCCTATTAGTAACCTCAGTTCTTTTGTTAATGTCCTGCATTGCTTTTGTTTATCCTATTCCTTTGTTTTGTTTATAATCCTCATATGAGTGAGATAATGAAGTATTTGTCTTTTTCCTTTTGACTTATTTCACTTAAAATAATTCCTTCTAGTTCCAGCCATGCTGCAAATGACAGAAGATTTTTATCCTTTTAAGGGCTGTGTAGTGTTCCATTGTGCATATAGACCACAGCTTTTTTATCCTTCAGAGGATGATGCCTTTTAAAGGATGTATCTGCTTCATTTTCACCTTAAGAACTTTGAACTTTATATTGCTTCTGTTTTCCTGCAAATCTAATGGTGAAGTTTTCCATCAATCTGGGTTTCAGTGAAAACTATTTCTTAAAGAAGATTTTTTTTTACCATCCTGTTTAATATGACTTCTCTAAAAGTCATTTTCTACCATATTATTTTATTTTATTTTTATTACTGTACACATCACTATTTCAATATATCTTATATTTTGTTTGTTTTCTGTATTCTCCATTAAAAGTTGGGCAGCAGCTCAGTAAGCATTCCAATGATCAGGAACATAATCTAACTCATATAAAGTGACATATATCATTGAAAAAAACTGTACATTTCTGTATTATTTCTTGACTTTCAAAAAAGCTAATGGGGTTATTTCACTAAATAGACACAATTTGATAACTTATTTATTTAAAAAATTAAAAATTTTAGCAATACATTTGAAACTTATAATTTACCCTTTGTTTCTTTTTCCAAGAATTCAGTCAAAGAACACAGAAAACTTTATACCGCTTATGAAATCAGGTGAGTCCCTCGAATATCTTCAATTTATTGACCAAAGGCTTATACCTTTCACTAATGCTGCAAGTATTAATATTCATTGTATTATATAAACTTATGATTTACCTTGCTCTCTATATTTTGTATTTAAAAGATGCAGCAAACTTATTAAAGCATACAGAGAAATTAAATAACATTAATGATATTTATGAATTGTGTCACCTTCTTTTATCTTGTACAGTTTTGCTGCAATGTTAAGTAAAACTTTCATTGAGTTCTAATAAGGCATCTGATTCCAGACTAAGTACATCCAAGTTAAAGTAAGTTGTTTTAGCACTGGAGGGAACATCAGAATGGTCATTTTGCATAATCTGAAGAGGTTCAAAAGGGGTTCAAAAGGTCAGTTTTGCCCAAGATCACACAGCTATTGAGAAGCAGAATTAGGTAAATAAAAATATTACTTCTCAGCATCATGCTTTTAGATTGCTCCACATTACCTAATTTTTTTAAAAAACAAGTTGTCTGGAGACACATTTAATGGAAACAAATCATCTGATAAATATTGGTTTATCCTTAAATATTCAGTTGCAAAGTTAAAACTTGTCTACATAAAAACCATCCCCAACTTCCAAACTCAATCTGCATCCCAAATGAAATGTAATGTAAGTCTTTTCTGTAAAGGATTGAGACGCCCTTTTCCCCCTCCCTTCCTGCTTCCTCCCTTCCTTCTTCCCACATTTCCGGATTGCAGGTACTGAAATTTAAACTAAAACATTTTTTTCAAAATGTTTGTGAAACTAATGATCTATAATTAACCATGATTTTAGTTTATTATTTATTATGTACACAAATTCATTTCCTCATCCAAATATCTCCTTAGGATGAATTCTTTAAAGCAGAATTGCTTGGTGAATGTATATGCACGTAGATTTCTGATTTATATTAAGTTTATACAGACATATTTATAAGTCATAGTATAGAGTGCAGGTGTTCATGAAGAAACATAGCCCAGTAACAACCAATCAGATTGGGAAATAGAACATTAAAGATACTTCAGAAGCTCGCTTTATCCTGCCCCAGTGACTCTCACTTCAGCTTCCTCAAAGGCCACCATTTGTCCAGCTTGGGTTCCCTAGAAGCAAGATCCTTCCCAAGATAAAAATTCTTTTGCCAATGATTTATTGGGGGAGTACTATCAGGCAAAATTTGTGAGGGTAGGATATTCAAGGTAAAGAAAACACAGAAAGTTTTTTGAAACCTTAAACTTCTACCTGATCCCATGAGTACTCTAACATCAGGTATAGAACAAAAGCTGTCCATCCGGAAGCCTAGAGGTCAGACACCTGCATCAAAAGATTTTAGTGCAGCATTGCCCCTAAGGCAGGTTAGGCAGCACCTGGACAATCTTCTGAAAATAGATAAAGATTGAATGGTAGCAGTCAACTGTGTATCCAGGAAATAGCAAAGGAATCTTAGAACCAGCAGCTACACTGTAATCCATACTTTACACACTACGGAAAATCCATTTTCTTCTCACTTTAAGTTTACATCATTCAGTTACAATTTCTCGAGGAGTCTGATGGGTCACACTTTCTCAGGAAGCTTACCAGAAGAGGTTTATAGTACAAACCAAAACCTAGACTGCTGCGATTCTTTTACAGGTCATGATGGACATACATCACCCCCATGTCCCACCTGTCATTCTAAAGTGTCAGCTGGCTCTTCTGGTGGATTGACGAGTTAGCATGACTTTATAGCCATTTGACATGTCCTTGACTACTGGCAGTTAAAACTTGGCATGTGAGTACCAAGAAGTGCTCCAATGAATTGTTTGAAAATCAAACATATTCCCATCTGTATTCGCTCTGTTTATAATGATAGGGGTCAATTTCCCTGCCAATATGGAAACTCCATTTTTCAGCCTGCATATTTATTGGCATGAGAATCCCAAGGTGACTAGGTAGCAACAATAACTTATTACTACATTCATTTGTATGAATGTCTCTTCTCTGACAATCAGGATATGCAACTCCACAATACATATTCTTTTTTTTTTTAGCTATTAACAAAAGTACATACCTGATATTATGGTTCATTCTTGGTATCACACATTTTATGGATTTTGACAAATGTATGGTGACATGGATCCACCATGACAGTGTCATACAGAGGAATTTCACTGCCCTAAAACTAGTGTTCTTCCTACTCATCCTTCCTTCCTTCCCCTTGAAACTTCAGGAAGCCCTCATCTTTTTGTTCTTTCCATAATTTGTATCTTCTAGAACATAATATAGTTGGAATCAGAAAGAATCTAGCTTTATAAGATTGGCTTCTTTAACTTAACAATATGTGTTTAAGAACAGTCCATGTATTTTCGTGGCTTAACAGCTCATTCATTTTTATCTCTGAATAATCACCCATTGCATTTCTGTACCACCATTTGCTTGTTCTTTCACCTATTTAAGGACATCTTGGCTGCTTTCAACTTTTGACAATTGCAGATAAAGCTAGTATAACCGTTCATGTGCAGATTTTTGTGTGGGTGTGTTTTCAAATTGCTGAGTTAAGTACAAAGGTGTGTCATTGCTGGATATTTGGTAGGAATAAGTTTAGTTTTGTAAGAAACCTCTAAACTATCTTCCCAAGCAGCTCTACCATTTTGTATTCCAACTAGCAATGGGTGAGAATTTCCATTAATTTCTGTCTGTACCAACATTTAGTGTTGTGAACATTTTGAATTTTAAAAATTCTAATAGGTATGTTATCTCCTTGTTTTAATTTGTATCAAGTCCCTGATGATATGTGATGTTGAGAGTCTTTCCACATGCTTATTGCTATTGCATATCTTCTTTGGTGGAGTGCTTATTTATATTTTAAGCTCCTTTTTAATTGAGTTGTTTATTTTCTTATTGTTGAGTATGTTTTGATACCATTACTTTGTTAGGTATGTATTTTGCAAAGTTTTTCTCAATCAGTGACTTGTCTTCAATTTCTTATCAGTGTTTTCAGCAGGGCAGAAGTTCAAATTTTAATCAAGTTCAGGTAATCAGTTTCTTTCTTTTATGAATTATGCTTTTTGCCTTGAGTTTAAAAGTCAACACTAAACCAAAGTCATCTCCTATACAATACTATAGCTTCACATTTTACATTTAGCTTTATGATTCATTTTGAATTAATTTTATGAAAGATACAATCTATGATTTTTTTTTTTTTTTCATTTAATTTTTATATGGATGTCCAGTTAGTGTGGCATGATGTTGAAGGACTAGTCTTTTCTCCCGTGAGTTGTTCTTTTGCCCAAGGTCAACTGATTACTTTTATGTGAGTCTATTATTTCTTTCTATTTACATTTATTTGTCCATTCTTTGACTAATGTCACACTCTCCTGACTACTGTGACTTTAAGTCTTGGAGTTGGGTAATGTCTCTGACTTAGTCTTCAATATTATGCTAGCTTTTCTGGGTCTTTTGCCTTTCTATATAAAATTTAGAATCTGTTTTTCAATATTAAAAATATTTTTAAACATTTTTATTAGGATTGCATTGAATCCATAGATCAAGTTAGGATTAAGTGAAACCTTGTATTCAGTTTTCCTATTCATGCATGTGAAATATCTCCACGAATTTAGATACACTTTTCTTTCCTTTACCAGTGCTGTGGTTTTGTAGGATTCTTCATACAGATCTTGTAGGCATATGTATTTGGTTACCTTTATCCTTAAGTGTCTCAATTTCGGTGTTAACGATCTAATTATTTGGGTTTTTTTTAGCAACACTATTGTTTTATTGATTATCACAAACATTATAATGAAGTATTTTTTTTGTCTATCATGAATTATTAGTTTCCCACCTCCCAATTAGCATTGTCATGAATTTAAATTCCAAATATGTTTTTGACTTCACTACTTATTAAAATATATTACTATTGGTATTAGTAGTATGTTCTACATATTCAATATTTATTCATATTTATTACATATTTACTATGAATGTAACTCTTCATTCCTTCCTACATTATCATACTTCTCAGCGATTATATTCTGTTTACTCAATAGACTCCTTTTCATATATCTTTTGTATAAGTGTGCTGGCAACAAGTTCTCTGTTTTTTTGTGTGATACAGCTTTATTTTTCCTTCAAAAGGGAAGACTGTTTTCAATGAGTGTAAAATTCTTCACTGGCAATTACCTTCTTTCCTCATTTTAAACAGGTTATTTCATTGTCTTTTTTTAAATTGAGAAGCCTGTTATCATACTTACCGATGTTCTATGAGGCTAATTTGCACATTTTTAACATGCATTTAATTAAGATAATTTTGAGTCCTATCCAAAAGTTTTACTGTGATATCTTTAAATGTGGTATTCCTTTTCCTTACTTCACTTTGCTTTATTTAGTTTTCATGGCAGAATCCTTTTTTTTACCAATTTTAGAAAGCCATTAGCTTTGTAAATATTGCTTCTACACCATTATATCTGTTGTCCCTTTTTGTAACTTAAATTACAATTGTTATACCTTTTAAATGCCATCTTATGTTTTTTTTCCTCTCTTTTTCTCTTCTCTTAACTGTTTTCCCCCTCTTCTCCGTGCTTTTGTCTGGTTACTTCCTAGTGACTTATTTTTCAGGAAATCATTCCTCTCTTCAGCTGTATCTCATCTTCTGTTTGACTCATAGCTTGAATTCTTAATTTGTCCATGTACTTTTTAGTTCTAGAATTTCTATTTAATTCTCTTTTATAGATTTTGATCCTCTGAATTATTTTCCCATCTTTTCATCTACTTCTTAAGCATATTAACCAAAGTTATATTCAAGTCTACATCTGATAAGTCTAATAGCTAATTCACTGTGGGTATATTTATATTTGTTTTTGTTTACATGTCTTGATATACCTTTTAAATCTGGCTAAATGCTAGACATATATTTTAAAATGCAAATACCCTAGATCAGCACTGTTTAATAGAACTTTCTGTGAAGATGGAAATGTACTGTATGTATTCTGACCAATACAATAGCTACCAGCCACATGTAGTGTTCAAGCACTTGATAGATGACTAGTTTGAGTGAGGAAGTTGTTTTTAAATGTAGCGTTAATAAACCAAAATACAACTACATTAGCTTGTGGTTAATATCAAACAGCACAACTTGCCCACGTTGTTTGTTAAACATTGCAAATGCTCTTTGATCTCTCTTTCACCAGAAGGGGTCTTCTTGCTCCTTGTATGTGGTTAGAGTAGAAGCATATGCCTTCACTACAATCACACGGGGGCCTTAGTTTCATTGTGTCTCTGCTCTGTTTCTGGTTCACACTTTCTCTTAGCTTGCAGCTCTCAAGGGGCACACATGGAAGTCACTCGTATATTTATCAGTGCCTCTCTGACTTGGCTGACACTGAGCTCCAAGTCTGTCTCCTCAGAGAGGAGGCAGTGCTGGCAGTTCTTCCAGCTCTCCGATCTGCTGTTGCCTGCTTTCTGCCCAACAGCCCTACTGATTTCTTGTCCTTGCCGCTCAAGACTTGGTGGATGTCTGAGGACAAAACATGTCCCATGCTTGGAATCACTTTCTGTGCTTCTCTTTTACCCAGGATCTTTATAGCTCAGGTCCCAAACCCCTTTGGTAGCTCTGAACCTGAATTTTATCTCATTGTCCCTGAGATATATCTGAAAGTTCTGTTTAGATTCCCTGCCTCTTAGCAGCTGCTTCCTGTTAAGCTTCACAGCCTCTGCCCCCACATAGCTTATGAATCATCGATTGGCTGCTTTAAAAGTAGACCCTGAGATAAGCATTAGAGTCAGTGTAATTTATTTAGGGGATGCTGGGGACACTGGTGGTGCCATGGAGAAGTGATACGGAGAAGGAACTCAGTAATGAAAGTTATGTCATTAAGCCAGTTACCATCGCAGACAACCGGGGCCAAATCCTTCAGGAAACATCTGCAAAATGGTACAAGGCACAGTGCAGACAACTTGTACCCGGTACTTGAGAGAGCTGGAGTGTTTTTACAGCAGTTCCCCAATTTAGTGCCAGTAGTTCCCCCACTTGTAATCTGCCACCACTCAGAGCAGCATTCTGAGGTTCCAGAGGGAATACAAATCATTGGACTTGGAGAGTCACATAGTGCTATGGGATGTGTGCTGGAACACTGCAGACCCTGACCAGTGGAGCAGGACACACCTAGCGTAGAAGTTCACATTCACTTCCAGAATTAATTTTCTTTCCAGAATTTTGGTTTTTCAAATTCTGGTGACTTCAAAAGCTCTCTGATCCCCTTTTGTATGTGGTTTCCTTTGTATCCACTTTTATCTGCTTGTTTTCAGTAGGAGGACTGGTCTCCTAAGAGCTAGTCAGTCATAGCTGATGTTGTATTTTAGACACTGAGAAATATTTTTACTGAATGATTTATGGATCTAGGCACTAAATATCTTTTTATTGATTTGGAAGGCAGATCACTGTCAGCCAGTTTTTACCCGTTAAAGTGAGATATTTTTAAAGATTGACAGGAAATTTTTTAACAAATATGGATCCAGTGGTCACTCCACTGGACCTATTGATGCGTGTCCTTTCCAGCCACAATGATTTTGTTGCACATTTGCTTGTTATTTTTATATGTGTCACACATGAAATATTTAAGAAACAGCAGAAGTCTTCTTTGATCTCATCCTTCCACGTGATTCACTGATGGAATTACTTTGAAAACAAAGCAGAAAAGCTAAGTCAGAGGAATGCTTCTCCCTGCTCTGCACTGCTCATGCCTGAGGAGTTGTAACGTTCCTGGGCTTGATTCCAGACCACAGTGGTGCCCTGCTGTGGAAAGATCCTGGCCTCGAACTTGCTGAGCTCAGTTTCCCTTTCTGGTACCACTGGTGGTCCAGTTTTCATGAGCCCTGAAGCGTTTCCTCTTCGTGACTGAGTTCTGCCTATTCCCGTGTAGTCCTGAAACTTCACCACTTGGCTACCGCCTGGGTCCCCCTACCGGGCACAAGGCGGCCAGCACAGCACATGTCCCCTACAGGCTGCAGTTCAAGGACTCAAAGCTGAGATTTTGTGGTCAAGTGTCATTGTGTAGCAGACAAGTAGCTGTTCTGGAACGTTTGGGGATGTGAGTTAAGGAAAGAGTTTGGTAAATTAGTTTTCACCAACCCTTTTTGATCACATAGCCTAACAATAATAATAATTCCATACAACCCAAGTGCGTATATATGTGTGTATACCTATATATACACACATATACATACATATATAGTATATATTATATAGAGTTCTTTATAAATATATCAATGCAAAATGTTTCTTTTTAAGGAAAGGAACAGGCAGGATGAAGGTGAGCAGTCAGGCAGGCAGGCAGGAGGAGAGAGGATGGAGAAGCGCTTTATTTTTACTTTAGTTGTACATCTTGGTTGTTCCTCTTGGGATGTGAACCCCAGTCCTTGGGATGAATGTGGACTGCGCCCAGTGGACTAAACCGCCAGACCACCAGGGTGTGCCCAGATGAATATTTTAAATGTGATAAAAGCTCTCTAATTCCCTCTCTGCAGTGGAGTATCTTGCTGACATTCCATGGAAACCACTTAATATTGAGAGGAGGAAAGTTTGGCACCCGGAAACCAGAAGGCACTTTAACTAGAAAAGTACTGTTGCAAGCTCAGCCCAAGGTCAGTCCTTGAGATAAATGTGACGACAGGCAGAGTAACCAGTATGTGCCAAGTTCCACAGGATGTGATCACTGAACTAGCTTCCCTTAGGACAGAATCCAATTTCAGAGGAGCTTAACTAAGCCCTGTAAGCAGAATGGTTAATGAGCAGCTTTGAACTAAAGTAGAATATTTAAAGAAAGAGTGTAGTTTCCAGTAAGCAAACCCATATAAATCCTGAGCTTGAACCGACACTGTTTCTTTGCTTCCTTATCTCACGTTCGGTGCAATCTGTCTTTGACTCGGCAGATATATTTGCCTCTGTTGTACAATGCTCCACATTATGGTGCATTTTCTCTCTATGGTGATGCAATTCAATCTAATTTTGCTTTGAGCACCAATGAAGGATAATGTGACTTTATATTGCATTGTTTGGATTAAATGAATCAAAATCTGATACTGGCATTTTCAGTTAATGTTGTATTGGGAGAAAAGCAGTTATAGATGATAGTTGTAAGCACCAGCTCTGATTTCCGTGGAAAGTTGCCCGGTGCTCCTTATTTCACCCATGCGTAGTGTCATAGCGACATGACTAATTCTGTGAAGGGATCCACAATGTTTGTGCTTCTTTTGTCCACTGAGAATACAAGGCAGGGTCCTTGCATTAGCTTTCCAGTAAACATTCATGGGGATGAGTAGTGCTGTCATGCGCTCTGCCATGTGGGTCTCCTGCCTGTCTTAATCTTTATTATAGGTGCTTGTCAACCTCCCATTCCTGACAGGTTGCCATTCCTAAAGCCTATTGTTACCATCAAACCAGGGTCCTGGGCCCCTGAAAAAGTAGCTTCTGCTGCATTCATAGCTTGTGTGTGTTTGAGAAACCATGATGCAGTCTGAGGGAAACTGATCTCAGCTGTAGAGCAGTATATTTTATCTTAGGAACGCTTGCTTAAGTTGAAGTTGAGCGTTTGTATGCATGTGTTGTTGAGATGAAGCAAAAGGATTTGCGATAGCTTTTTGTCTTTTTCTTGTTTCCCACCCAACTACACATTTTCCCCCAAAGGCTTGAAAATCTATTTCCTTCATCAGCTTAAGAGCATTAGGCAACTCAAAGGTGTCTTGTGGTCTCACTGCCAATCTCCCTCCATCACTTTGTATCATTTTAGGGACACAGAGGGACAATGCAGGACGTGTCTCCCACTGAGCGGCGATGCTGAACCCCATATATCTGTGAGTTTCATGTAGGAACTTTAACAGGCTCAGGGCTGTGATCCCAGGAAAGGAGATGAAAGCATAGTGAAACCCATGATTGCCTAAATCTGCCTGGAGGCAAATTCTGGCTCTTAGCATAGAAAAGGGGACCGGAAGCCAATCTGGTGGCCTTGCTGAGTTGAAGAGCAGGAATCTTGGAATTCTGCAAGGCAGAGGTGACCCTACCTTGCGTTCATAGTGTCAGAGAAGAAGCTGATGTACAGAGGGAGAACTTCAGAGATGTGGGTGCGTTGGAGTCTGTCATTGAACGGTTTGTACATGATTAGGGCAGAACTCCACGTGGTCAGAAAACTATGCAGAAAACATTGCTCAAATCCTCTGACATCACTTAGAGCCAAGAACCACTGAAATTTCCAGTATCCAGAGGAAAGAAAACTCCTTAATACAAGGGGTATTGAGTAGATGTCAGAAAGATAATGTCCTAATAATAGGGCTAAACTAGACTTAGAAATAAATCTACACTAGATCCATCGTTTAAAAAGCTTAAAATGCAGCACTGGAACTATTGAAGTCCTTCAGAACAAAGCACATAGATCTTCTACAAGGCTGAAACTCAAGAGTGCAAAATTCACTGTGCATGGTATTTTATTGTTTGTAAAGTATTTGTAAAAAAAAAAAAACTTTAAAGAAAGAAGTTTTTATCACAGCAAATTACATTTTTGATGCAATTTAATACTAGCTCATTAAGAAAACATTTAGCAATCTAGTAATAGAAGATAGCTTTCTTCATAAGAGATCAGCATCTTTCTTAACATCACAGACTGAAGCATGAGACACATTTCCATTTGCCATTAATACCTGATATCAGCATTTGTATTTAATAGAGTATTATGGTTCTTAACTAGGATTATAAGATCATAGGAACAAATTAAAGATCAAAGGACATAAGACAGAGAATTAAAATTCTTGTTTTTCATACCTAATGATTTTCTGCATTTAGAGTCACCTGTTGGTAATAGCAAAGCTGGAATGCAAACTCAAACAATCCTCCTTGAGTATTTTAATTCCTCAGCAACAATTAATGAGGATATGTGTTTTTAAAGAAAGGTTGCAATTTATGGCAATAAAAATCCCACCAGATTTTGTGCTGAGCACTACCTTTTTACAAAAATTTTGAAGTATACATGTTCAGTATGCAAATATAAAGACCTTAGGGGAAAATATTAAAATGTTATTGAAAGGCGTAAAGGAAAATCAAATACATGGAGAGATGTGTGATGTTCATAGATTGTGATCTCCAAAGAGTGGCTTTTCTCCTCAAAATGATTTATCAAGTCAATTCTAGGTAATCAGCAGGGCTCTTTGTAAAACTTGACCTAATGGTAACATTTATATGGAGTTAAGAATCTAGAAAGATAAAACAATAGAAGAAGAGTTGGAGGTGGGATCCCACCCTTTTCCAGATCAGGAGTCACAACGAAGTTATGCTAAATACAAATGAGGGGCAAGAAAAACAAATAAATCAATGGGCCAGAATAGAAATCCTAAAAAGGAAGCAATAAGAATTAATGAACTTGGCATGTGAGAAAGGCAGTATTATAAATCAGAGAGGAACGTTTGTGCTTATTAACAGAATGCTAAGATTACTGGCTATGCTTATGAAAGCAATAAAGGTAGATCTTTATATTTAATTAATTTGATTAAGATGTACTAGCAATTAATTTACTAGTAATTTAAATTTAGTAGTAAAAGTTTAAATTCTCTATGAAAATGTTATAAAAATGTGAAAATAGAAGCCCCAAATCAGAAGCAGATATTTGCCGCTTTTAGTAAGACATAAATAATAGCATCCAGAACATAGATATTAGAAAAACTCCTTTTGTGTTAACATGGGCTATAGAGATGAATGATGGCTTCACAAAGAAGAAAGTCTTAATAGCTAAAAAGCATATGAAAAGTTGTGAAATTTCACTGACAATAAAGTAACTGCAAATGGAGCAGTAGGCGTTACTACTTCGTAGCCACTGCATTTGTAGAATTAATAACTCTGCTATTACCCAAAGTAGCAACAATGTGAGGAAACGAGAAACTTCATATAGAGCTGGTGAGAGTATGAATAAGTACAACCACTTTGGAAAGCAATTTGCTCATTGCAGTAAATTTGGAGATACATGTATCCAGTGATCCATTTCTAGAGAAATTTTCATCTACTCAGATTTATAGACTAGGATGCTTATTTCAGCAGCAGCACTGAAAAATTAAAAGTCAACATTTGTTCTGTAAGGAAATGGATAAACTATTCAGGGAATTTAACGTATTTATATTATGGAACCTTTTGAGGCAAGATATGATAGAAGTCATTATGTTCCTCTTATTAGCTTCTTCTTTACAGACCTTTTGACATGGTAGTTAGCTTTATACCAAAAAGTTTTATACATTTCATAATTATTGTTTTCTATTACATTTTTCAGGTGGTGTAGAGAAAATATTATATTTTATGTTGACTTTTAAATGTAACAACTGGTCTTCCTTTCTTCTGCCTTATGTAGCTAAATTTCATTTTTTTTTTACAAGTCATAGACTTGAATGAGCTCTCACATTTTATTTTTTCTTATTTTCTAATAAACTAATTTAAGACATTAGCCTCCATATAAGTGGGATGTTTCAGGGGCACAATTTAATGACATTCTTATGTATCTGAAGTATATGGCAGTGTGCCCTGGTGGTGGCTTAGTGGTTTAGTCCATCGCAGTACAGTCTACCTACTTACCAAGGTCCCTGGTTCAAGACCCGGGACCGAGGGGAGCAACCAAGATGAACAATTAAACAAAATACTTCTAGAAATGTTTTTTAAAATATATGATTATTTTAGTTTTCATTTCTCCTGGTAATTTACTAGTTAGGTGAAGAGAGATTTTAGCTATCCCTTAATTGTTAATTTGGAGTTTTATCACATTGTTTACTACACATTGATTTCTTTAAAAATAATTTAAAGTCATTTATTTCAATAGAAATACTTCAGAAAACACTACTTCAACTCATTTTAAGTTAGCTTATGCAAACACACTCTCTTGTACTCATATTTTACACATTAAACAGAAACAAAAAGCAAGAGAGGAGCCAAACCCCATACCACTCAGGGTGGTCAAGGTGCTATGCAGCTCATTCAGGATGAAGAGCAATAAAATGACTTGTGTTTCCAGGCACATCATCATCATTGGATATCTGTCACTAGAGATGTTTCCCTTCTCTTGTGCCATCACCCCCCACCCCCGACACTTCAGCAGGCTATCAGATATTGACTTTGTCAATAATCAGGGTGTGCAAATTCTCAGGAGTGTGGTGACTTACTATCAGTTACTCTGCCATGCCTAAGAAGTCATCAATTATTGGACTCCTTTTGCTACAGTTCAAGTGACTCATATCTCCAGGGAAAAATCAATAGTTGCTGCCAGGTATCAAAATCATAGGTAATATTTATGAATTTTTCTGCTTGTCTATAAAAATGTTCCGTTCCCAAGATGTTCCTTTAAACCCATTTCTACTTTGCAGTCCACATGACCAGAATCAAAATATATGTTCTACTAATAACTCTCAAGCACCAGTAACCCTTCATTTGAGTTAGAGAGTAGGTTTACTTGCCTATTCTAGAATATAAGAGCACTTAAAAAATATGAAATTTCTACTTTTACAAATTTCTTCACTCTTTCCTGTGGCATTATGTGATGGAAATGCATGTGTTTGCAGAGATTATGTGTTTATATATACAAAAAGGAATGTGTTGTGTTATATTTTATCTAAGAGATTTACATTTATTATTCACATCTCCTATATGCATGTTTATTCTGAGACCTATTTTAATGTCTCCTACTAAGTTGGAGAAATTAGTCAATTTTTGCTTATATTCCTGTTTATTATTCACTTTATACAGACAGTATATTAATATCCTCAGAAAAATAAAAAGGAAATAGAATCTACTTTATGAGAGTATATTACATATCATTGATTTCCACAATATATGTATAATGTTTATCTTTGAGATATACAATTTGGGATCTTGGAAATAAGGCATACAATTATCCAAATTTTAAAAAATAGTAGGAGTAACAAATAGGCTAAGAAGCAGAAAATCTATCTTTCATATTTCACAGCTAAAGAATGAAATGTACAGTAGGCTAGCAAAAATTCATCATTCATGTTTAAATTTCATGTATGTTAAAAATTGACTTTTCTCCTGAACAAACGTAACATGATGAGACCATGAATATAAACAGTTAAGTTTCTCCCTAGCAGAGGAAAAGATGTCATACAGTGATTAGGAGAACAGATCTAGGCGCTCACTGGCTGTTCTAGCATGAGTCCCCTCCTTAAATCTCAGTTTTCTCCATGCCCCACGGGTGTTATGAATGCAACCCCTTTACACATCATTAGAAGGGTCATGTGAAGTGAGAAAACACATGATGAGGGGGTGAGTCAGTTTGGACATACAGGAAATACTTAGCGCTAATCATCAGTCCCCAAAACTAACAAAAGTATTTATGACAGAGATGTAATTGTCTTAAAGGTTCTTATAACGCAATAAAAAAATACGAACACATTAACAGAAAAGTGACCAAATGAAGAGCTACTCACAAATAAAAGACAGTACACACATATTAAGAAATATATAACAAATGTAATAATAAATGTGTACACAAATAAATAAAAATAAATGTAATGATAACAAAACCAAATTTAATAACAATTGAAGTCTGTGTATTATGATAGACAATATGTATTGGCAAAAATAATTGTGATTCAAAAGTGAGCAAAAGCACATTCTTTTGGCATTTTAAGGAAAGAAAACTATCAATTGCTTTCTAGGGCATAAAGTTAATACTTTCTGGAAACCTCAGCAAGAGAAAGAGAAATGTCACTTGAACTGGCAATTCCATGTTTAAAATGTTATTCAAAGAAGCAAGATGTAAGAAATATTTTAGAAGTAACTATCATACTGTTGTTATGTATCATATGTTGTTATAAAATTGGAAATAAAGCATGTATCTAACCATGGGTATTAGTTAAATAGATTATCACACAAAATTACTAGAAGGCATCAAGAATGATTATGAAGACTATTACTTATTTGGAAAACAATATATAAAGTTTGTTATGAAGCTGATAAGAAAATTCCACTCTCTCAAAATGTCCATAAAATGGGAAACTCTATTCCATTTTATAAATAATATTTTGCACATTGAAAAATCAAGAATATATACTAAAATGATAGTATTGTTTTGTTGTAGGAATAGGGACAATTTTATATTCTTTATATTTTCCTACAGTGATACTTAGTATTTATATAAATCAAAAAGAACAATCTAAGGAAAAGACTATAAAAGAGATAAGAGATCTATGGATATTGGTATTTGCTTTAATAGATAATATTTTATATTTTGTTTCTTATCATTCAATTACCAACAAATGACACAGGTTTTAAAGTTTAATCATTTTAGATCAGTGGTGTAAAATGCATGATGACTGCTATAGAAATACTAAGCAGTCATATTGCTTCAGAAAATTTTGATATCTCAGTCTTAATTATCATTCACTCATACATAACAATCAATGTCAGTGGATCAATGTTTTATGTTAAAAATATAACTGAAGGAGTTCACTTGGGATTGTATAAACAGGTAAAGACATGATTTTTCTTGGTGTTTTCCCCCCTAAAATATGAAAACATTAATTCAAAAATATATACTTTCATATACATGGAAGCGTTATTTACAATAGCCAAGAGCTGGAAGCAAACTAAGCAGATGAAGTGGATACAAAAGATGTGACATATCTGCACATTGGAAGACTACTCAGCTATAAAAATGGTGAAATTCTGTCATTCGTAGCAACATAGATGAAATTAGAAGGAATTAAATTTAGGATTGAATACTAATGAATTATGGTGGGAAAACCTGAAAGACACAGTTTCTTTCAAGGAAGAGTAAACAGAAAGCTCATATCCAGAGGGGAGACAAAAGCAAGGACAGAACAGAAACTTGAACTCTGGGCCCACATGGAGAACAACTTTAAATATAAGTCAACTTCGCTCCAGATTAACATACTGCTTCACACTCATGACCAAGTTACCTCATCTCCTGTTACCTGACAGGAGTCCAGCTTTTCATGAGAAAGTTGAGGAATGCCAGAAGGTAAGAAAAAAAATGTAGCAAATGATCACAGAGGCCTTTTAAGTATGATTAGTATGCTAAGAGTTCCAGTGGAAATAGTAGACTTCCACCAGAACAGATGGATATGTAACCAAAGAGATTTTAAGGAAGATTCAAAAATAAATGCTAGAAGTCTAAAACACAGACATACAATTAAAGAATGCTTTTGATGTGTTTAAAGTACACTGGTCATAGTTTAGGAAAAAAATCAGTAAACTTGAAGGGAGGACAAGAGGAAACTCACAAACTGAAAAGCAAAGAAGGTGAAAATTAATAGCAGGACCATTTCAGAAAGTATTACATGACATAATTGAAAACCAGGAGGAGAAGAAAGAGAACAAGGAGCAGAAGACATATTTGAAGAGATCATTCTGAGAGAACTCAATGTGCTTAGTCCCTTAAAAGAATGTTTCTGTTGTTATTTGCATAGGGAAAACATACTTAAGTTCCTAAGGATTTTTTTTTTTTAATAAAATGGTATGTGGTAAAATTTGTGACATTGTGACAGGGATAGAACACTAGAATCTCACTGAGATATTTTGGCAAGATTATTAAGAATTGGCACCATTGAGCCCTGGTGGCTCAGATGTTAAGTACAGGCCTGGGGCACGGTCTACATAAAGCCTATGGACCTGAATTCAGGAACAAGGATGAAGGGTGGACAACTAACATGAACAACTAAATAAACAGAATCCTTCCTTCTCTTTACTGCTTCTTCTAAAATAAAGAAAAAAGAAAAAAGAAAAAAAGAAAGAAAGAAAGAAAGAAAAAATTATTATCAAGAATCACAATCAGGGAGGGTTTATTAGAGAAATGCCATGTTACTGCATGTTGCAGAGCACAAACCCACACTTGTTGGTTGCACAGGAAGCAATTCTATAAGCATTTTATGCCTTGACATAAGTTTCTGTCACTTAAAGATGGTTAGGAAATTAGCTGGGAATTTTAGGTGAATGTATATCACAATATAATCTGTCCCATTTGTTTATTAGGAAAGACGCTACTGGTTACAATGTTCTAGCAAAACATCTAAAATTCTGGAGCAGGTAACTGACCTGAAGTGGAAAATGCCTTTATATGGATAATGAGGGGAATTCAATAGCTCACGGAATCATTCAGTTTCTGTTGAAAGACTTCTAGCTCAAGTGCAAAATAGTTTTTCATATGGAAGAAGTCAATGAGCTAGAGCCTAGTAGACATAGTAAATTACTCCCAATTTAGCACAGAGGTAAAATGAGATGGAAAATATGGGAAACTCAGAGTCATTGTTAATATTAGGAAACAACGTAAACATTGATGTCTAACTAAAGAATTCCAAAAAGATCTGCTTGAGTGAAGGGGCAGATCTATACATCATATGTGTTGTGTTCTCTAGAACTATTATATGCAGGAAGTCTCAGAATGAATACACAAACATAAGAAGAATAAATTGAAAGAAATCCATTCTCAGACTTTCCATGGTATCTTTACAGAGCAATATACTTTCCATGAATCTGAGCAAATTTTAGATAGAAATTTATGCAAATACACAAAGAAAAAACAATGAAACCAAAATCAGTTTTCACAAAAACGAAAATGATGCTTTTAAAAAATGAGTTACTAGCATCCAATTACTAACAAAAATATTAGCTATCATAAGGCTATAATAATATTCCTTCAATAAAATTGATTAAAAAAGATGTCAGCAATCAAGACATTAGCCAAGACATGTCGTATTTAATATTTGATAGCACAAGTTAGTGTCTCTAGGGGCCAAAGCTTTCACACTTATATTGACATCCCAAGCACCCTAGAACTAAATAATATTCCACAGTGAGGACAAAATAACATTTTCAAAAATGAAAGAACTTACCACATGCAAGTTCTCATAGAAAAAATATTAGAGAATCGGGTGAGAAGTATAGGATGGGAATGTAAGAAATATGATAACAAAGAAATGGTTAAACAGAACAGTAATCCTCCAGCAAAGAATGTCTTTAGAGTAAATGATAATAAAAATTATATTGATGTAGGAGGAACAAATTAAAGTAATAGACTAGGAACACTATAGTCTTCCTTCAAGATTGGAAGAATGATAACATTGAGAAATTTATTGATGAGATTGAGGGTCAAATATGACAGATTAAAATTAGTCATTTTTCTCTTTACTACCTTATTAGCCAAAATGATAGAAAAATTTAAATGCTGGACAGAAAGAATAAGGAGAGGGAGTAAAAGCACTGTGTCTTATTCCTGGGTATTATTCCTAGATATCTGAAACCTAGACATTATAAATCAGAAAAAGACAAACACAAGACATTGGGAAAAAAGAGAAAGAAAATGCAGATGTCAGAGGAACAACATTGAATTTGTATTGGATTTGCTTTTTGTCTCAGATATCTCAGACTGAGTACTATGTAATCCAGCATTCTGGAAAGGCCAGTAACTACAGACAGGAACAAAAAAGAGTGTCAAGGAAAGTCTGTTGCTTCGAACCAAAGAACCATGATGGGGTTGCAGAATAAGACATTTTTTTTTTACACCAAAAAGCACTGAAAAACACAATGATCCTGTACACTTCTGCATTCAAAGCTGTCTAGTCTAACATCTTCTGAAGACTGGTGTTGCATAAGGACATTCAGAGAAGGGTGAGGGGAAAGCAGGACTGTCATCACCACCAGATGATAACAACAGCTCCCTAGACCCTGATGTGACATTGGAAACATATGGAATCTAGTCTTCCTTTTCTTCCAAAGTAATGAAGGCACCATCTACCCACTACTGGAATGGTGCCTGAGAAGTACAAGTGGAGAACATATTTTAACAGAACACAGAGATAATAAGGTCACCTCTTGCAGTGTAGGTGGAGGACACTTGAAGGGCAGAAATAAGACAGTTCTCCTCTCCATCTCCAGGTTTAATCAGTAGAAGTCTAGTGGGGAGCCTGAACTCCACATCCACAAGGAAGGGGTTTCCTTATGCATCGAGTGTCAATGACAGCAGAATGGACAACCCAGATTTCCAACCCTGCTTTGTAGTTAATGAACTGTGTCTCTTTTCCCCACTAGAGAGGAATTAGAAGATGTTAGATACAGCAGAAATGTTCAGTGAAATCTAGGTGTTTGTAATGTAATAGAGTGTTAAGGTTTGACAAAATCATTCAGTATACCAAGAATGAGGAAGAGATCAAATGGAATGAAAATAAAATAGATGTCAGCACTGCTATGACAAAGATGTTGGAATCATATGATCAAGACTTCAATGAAACCTTTAAAAATATGCTTCAGTCAGATTTATGAGCTACTTGAAATGTATGAAAAATTAGAGGGCTTCAGCAAAGAAATAGAAGAGATAAATGAAATGAAATGGAAATTGTAGATCTGAACAAGTCAATCCCCACAAGGAAGGATTCAGTGGGTAGGCTCAATAACAGCATGGAGGAGACAGAGAAAAGCAGCAATGACTTGAAAGTGGAAATGACAGAGACTGAGTAACAGAGAGAAAATAAACTGAAAGAAAAAGTACTGAACATAGTCTCGGGGACATAAGGGACTATATGGGTCCTAAGGGAGAATAGAAGCGAGCTCTAGCTGGAAAGTATTAAAAATGGCTGAAATGTCCCCAAATATGGCAAGACAATGAACAAACAGATCTGAGAAAATTCAAAATTGGATAAATCCAAAGATTCATCAAGATCAAATATCTGAAAACTAAAGACAAAAAATTTTGAAAACAGAGAGAGACATGATACACTATCAACAGAGGAAATACAATTCAAATGATAGGCAGTTTCTCATCAGAAATTACAGAAGCCAGAAGAAAATAGCATAGCATGCTGAAAGAACCATCCACTGTGAAGTCTATGTCAGGCGAAATTATCCTGAAGTGATCAAAACAGCCTTAGATGAAGGAAACTCAGAGAATTTGTCACCATCAAACCTACTCGAGAAGAATGGCTAAAGGAAATTCTCTGTAAATGAACAGAATTTGGAACATTAAAAAGGGACAAAAAGAGAACTGGAAAGAGTAAAATATGGGTAAATATAACAAACTTTTCATTTCCATTTCAGTTTTCTATATTGTGTTTCTAATAATTGTCTGCAATGCATACAGAGAAACATATAATTTAAGATAATTATAAATGAGAGAAATTAAAAGGGTATAAAGAGAAGTAGTTTTCTATAGTCACCTGAACTGATAAGTGCTGACACCAGTATTCATGGAAAACTTAGTCCTATATAATGTAATTCCTAGAGCAACCATTAAACTATCTATACAAAGAGATACATCAAACACATTATAGATAAATCCATGTAGAATTCTAAATAAACATTTCAGGGCCCTCAAAAAGAACAGAAAAATAAAACCAAGAATAAAAGAAAGCAAGGAAATAAAGTGAGTCTTAAAGTCTAGCAGATAATTATTACAGCAATTACATTAAATATAAAATAATCTAAATACATCAATTAAAAGAGATTGGTAGAGTGGATAAGATAAATATGACAACATTATGTTGCCTATAAGAAACCTTAGTTACAATGATATATGTAGGTTAACGTTAAACAGTACAACGAATATGCCATGAAAACACAAATCAAAAGAAAGTATTGAAAAGGTAGATTTCAGAAAAAATAAAACAACCAAAATTAAGAAAGGACATAACATAATGACAAATTTTTATAGCACTAGACGCTTACATGATCAGAGAAAAAAATCTCTCAAAACAATAATTTCAGTTTATACTTCCAGAAATTTGAATAAGAGCAAAATAAGACCAAAGCAAGCAGAGGGAAGGAAATAATCGACAAGAGCAGAGATCAATAAATCTGAAAACATAAAATTGTAGAAAAAAATCAATTAACAATCTGACTTTTGAAAAGGTAAGTAAAATTGACAACCTCTGGCAATATTGATAGAAATAAGGGGAGGGGATACCAATTAATCATGTCTAGAGTGGTACCAGGGATATAATAAAGATTCTGCATAGGAAAAAACACACGTAATTCAATATGTTAGATGAAGTGGAACAATTCTTAAAAAAAAACAAACTAATACAACTCATTCAGTATGAAATAGATAATAGGAATAAGCTTTTCATTGTTGAGGGAGCTGAACTTCTACTTTAAAAATTCCCATAGAAAGAAATATCTAGGTCCAGAGAGTTTCACTAGAGAATTCCACCAACACTTAAAGGATTAACACCAATTCTGCATAATTTCTCCTAAAAATAAAGAGGAAGACACAGTTCCCATGTCATTTTTGAACTCATTGTTAGAGGATGCATAAGCCAAAACAAAATAGCTAAACATCAGTAGCCTTCATTTTGATGACTGTAAAATTATTATGAAAATATTAGCAAAGTTTAATAATACATAAAAATTATACGCCATGACTAAGTGAGGTTTATTCTAGAGACGGAAGACTAGTTCATACTGAAATCAGTCAATATGGTCAACCATGCAACAGATTAAGGAGAAAAGTTACATAAACTTATGAATTGACGGAGAAAAAATTTTTTAAATTCAGCATTTCTTCATGATAAAATGCTTAAAAAAACTAGGACTATTGGTAAACTTCTCCAACTTGATAAAAAACATTTACAAAATATCTAGAGCAAACATCACACATGTTGGTGAAAAACTGAATGTTTCTCACTAATTTCACGAGTGTGGTATGAATAAGAATTCTCACCACCTCTACACAGTTTGGTACCAGAGATTCTAGCCAGGGAAATAGATAAGAAAAGAAAAGTAATACTGGTCAAAAAGGAAGAAATAAGTGTCCCTGTTTGCAGATAATAAAAAGAATCACAAAGTATGTACCACCAAAATTCTTAAAATTACTCAGCCTCAGAATACAATGTCAGAATATAAGATCAACATAGAAAAATCAATTTCATTTCAATGATGACATTGAAATCAAAATTTAAAGCACAATTCCATTTACAATCATTCCTCCAAAGTGTAATGTTTGGCATAAATCTGAAAATAACAGATAACTGACATATATGCTGAAAATCAAAAAATAGTGACGAACAAAATAAAAAAATATAAATAAATGGGAAGATACTATGCTAATGGATTGCCAAATTCAATGTAATTTAAATGTCAATTTCCCTCAAACCGATGCAGAGAATTAATGCAATTCCTATCAAAATTCATTAAGACTATATATTTATATACATTTATTTAAAAATTTATATGGAAAAGTTGAGAAATGAGAATAATTGAAACAATTCAGAAAAAGAAGAAAAAGTGGGAAGACTCATTTTGCTCAATTTCAAGACTTTTTTTAACAGCTACAGTAATCGAGATATAGATCAATGGAACAAAACAGAGAATATGGAAACAGACACAAACATGTTTCTATTTGACAAAAGTGTTGTTCAGTGGTGTACAAGTCATTTTTAACAAATGGTGCTAAATAATTGTATATGAATATTAAAAAAGAGCAAGACTCAAAGTCTCACATTGCACACAAAAATTAATTCAAAGTAAACTACACATCAAAATGTAAAATATAAAACTTTTACCGAAGCATCAGAGAAAATCAGAATGTAGATATTGGTGACGATCTATTAGCATGCTTCATTATAAATACAAATTCAACTTTATCTAAATTTTAAAATATTTCTGTGAATGAACCTTTGTGAATGAAAAAAAGCTGAGTATATTTGCAAAACACATGTCTAACTAAGAATCATTATCTTTAATATATAAGGAACTCTGAAATTTCAATATTAAGAAAAAATGAGAAAGTGGGTAAAGACCATGAATATTGGTGTCATCCAATGGATATATGGATTGCAAACAAATACATGAAAATATTTATCACTATCTATTAGAGAATCACAAATTAAGAACAAGCATAAATTAAGAACTTGGATATTAAAACAGCTAACTTACAAATAGTGACAATATGAAAAACTGGAGAGGAAGTGGAGAAACCAATTTTCTCACACCTTTGCTAAATGATACAGACACATTAGAAATAAAGTTAATGGTTTCTTTTAAAGCTCAACACACACTTAGGATTCAGCAATTTCACCCTTAGTCATTGATAACCTATGAAATAATAACTTATGTCCGCATAAAACTTATATAGCAATGTTCACAGCAGCTTTATTTGTAGTAGCAAAAACCTTGGAGCAAGCAAAATGTCGTTCGATACATGAATGCATGAATAATTAAGTGATGGTTCATCCACACCATGAAACAGTACCAGCCATCAAACAGATTGAGGTTCAGTAGATCTCAATGCGCTGTGCTGAATGAAAAAAAAATCTCAGTTTGATTTCATATATAGAATACTCTTGTAATTATAGCAATGGGAATAAATGACTAGTTACCAGAAGTTCGGGAAGGAGATGGGAGGAATTGTAGCTATAAAATGTAACACATTGGATCTTTGATAGAACTCTATACTTTGACTGTAGCATTCATCATATAAATACTCTTGTCTAGTAAAACTGAATGGAACTAAAGGCACACACACATATATATTAACACACAAGTTGAATGCATATAAAAGAAGTGAAATTTGAATAAAGTAGATGGAAAGCATGGCTGTCCATTCCCTGGGTTTGATACTCTATGTTTCTGTAAGATGTACCCTCTAGAGGAAACTGAGTGAATGGTCACCAGGTCCTCTCTGTGTTATCTTTATAACTTTCAATGACTGTAAGCATTTCAAAAGAAAACATTTAAAAAGTGTATAGATCTGAAAAAAAGGAAATTTCGTAAAAAACTACATAGTTTTCTGCAAATGGCCACTGAACTCCATTATCCACCAACGCAGGTCATGGCCCAGCCAGCATCCGTTGTGCAGTCTCCATTTCAGAATCATGACAGATCCTTGGGCAGTCTCAGGGTGGACGCTGACTTGGACCTATTTTTCTCTGACCACACAACATCCTGGAGATGGGCCACACTGTGGCAGAAGTTGCACTGATCTTCCAGAATCTGCTTTGCCTTCTCATATCTTATTATTGTATTTAATCCTTGGAGCTATAGGATAGAGGATATTGCATAGGGTTAATAGAAATACACTTACATACCCTAAAATAATATAAAACTATCTTAATTTGTTTTCCAGAAAATCTATACCTATATTATTTTTCATTTGTCACTGCAGCAGTCATCCATTGTCCTATTGTCAAAACACACAGAGCACCCTGCCTATTCTTTAAAACAAAAAGCAAAACACTCAAACAATACTCTATTGAATAAAAATATACACAAGTAAAACTCAGAATGGATTTTTTCATAAAAAGTTTACAGGGTGATCTTTAAAGCCGCTACAATAAAACAATAAAATCTATTATATTTTAAATAAGGTTATAAGCTCTTATAATTATGATAGTGATAAAGGATGCAAATATAAAAGATGTTAAAATGTGTTATTTTTCATCATACATAATAAGCCAAGAAATATAATTCCATTTTTTATATTGCCTATTTCAGAAATATTTATTCAAACTATTTTTAAATGAAACAGTCCATAAGATAGCACAAAACTCATGGAAAATCAATAATGCCCAAAAATGAGGAGGAAAAAAGACTGATTTTAAGTTATAAAAAATTAATTGGTTAAATTCTCCAAAATAAAAATTCTCAGTAAGGAGAGAACACTGATTCCAGCTACACTATCCATAAGAAACATCTAGTAAGAATAACTTTGAAAGATTCAAATGGAAAATAATGGGCAAAGCTGCAAAAGGTAAGTTTAAATGAAAGAATGTTGCAGTGTTATTATCAGGAAAAAATGAGTATAAACAGCAACAAGAAGACATCAATGTTCAACGAAAGATTACTGTTGAATCATCATATGGCTATACTTAACACAAAGTTGCAATGTTGAAAATCTTCAGAATGAAAGAAATGAAAGAAAAAAATGGATGATAATTTAATAGCAAGAAGAAAGTTTAACAAATCTTTCTCAGATCTGTGCAAAGCAACGTAGATAAAAATGGATGTTTAAGTAGACTTCTGAATCATTTAAATAATGGATTTTGCGTCAGTTTATTCACCTTGATAATCCAGAAATAGATGATCAAAACATTATGAACAAAAATATAATAATAATTATTATTAAAAGACTGAACTTTCAGGAAGTATTTACAATCAAGTTGATAGGTTGCAACACAGCAAATAATTAAAAACATGGGCCAATTTTGGAACATTTTCTGATTACAATACAGGAAATTTGGTAGAACATTCTATTTTGAAAAAAAAAAAAAAACACAAAGTAAAATTCTTATAATCTGAAAGTTTAGAAATTGTTTTCAGTCAAAGATAAAATAAAATGGCAAACACAGAGAAACATGACATACTGACAGTCATTCATGTGGACAGAACTAAATCAGAAAAGTCATAGCATAACATGCAAAAACAAGAAGCAGAGCATTTTCGAGTTAGATGGTCAACACTGAGGTAAGAAAGCTGAACTGCCTTCTACAAAATGAGAAGCTTCTGGAGCAGGGCTCGGCTGTTAGATAGTGGACAAGCAGTTTTTGCACAGAAAAAGGATTTTGTTGACTTTGAGAATGGTATCTCAGAGGTGGAATTTGAATATGATATTATTAAATAAAAAACAGGGCCAGAACATACCTGGAAATGAGGATGTCTTTTTTCCCCTCCTAAATACTGCTATGGGCCTTAATTTTGAAAGCAGCTTGCTACTTTTGCCTGTGGTATAAAATATGATAGACCTTAGTTTGAAAAATCCATCTGTTGTATTATTGCTAAATATTTTGTAGTTTTTAACCAAGGGAAAGTTATCTTAAAGGTCCTTTTTGTTATATGTGTACACATACATAAATATATATATATATATATACATATACGCATACACATGCATATATATGTCAATATACAATCTCATGTTTCTGTAAGGGATATTATTAACTTCCAGAGAGAAATGATACAGTATATCTGTTTTTGCCTCCTGTTATTTATCTTACCAGCAGATAATAATATATGCATTATGTAAAAATGTTTGTTTATATATATGTTGCTTTTTAATTAAACAATTAAAAATGAAGAAAATATAGTGACTGTAACATTTAAGTCAGGAAGTAAAATGAAGTGCAAAACATACATGAGAGTGAGAAAAGAATAAACACAAATAAAATAAACATTATCAAAAAGCAAAAGAAGAATAGAAATGGCATAAAAATCCAGTACCTCCTTTTGGGAAAAAAGTAAAAACTAAAGATAATAATTGAATTTTTGAAAATGAAATGACAGAGGTACATCATATTGCATATATAGAAACATTGCTATTATGATTTAATATGTCATTTTCAAAAGCAGCGAAGATAGTCATTTAATCTTTACATAACCTGAATATTAAAAATATCCAATACTTGTCACATATTTTTAAAAAGAAAACCCCATGAAGTTTGATATGAAGAATGACAGTTTCTTAATAATATGTTAATAATGTTATTTATTATACAATAACTAATCTTCATATGATGATATTTTTCTGTTATTTTAATTGAGAACAAATAATCAAGTAGCACTGAAGAGAACTTGCAATTAGAGAATTGAAGAGTGCTTGCAATTATAAATGAATTGTGCCACTGTTCTGCAAATCTGAGCCAATTCAATGAGAAGAACTAGACAAATATGATTTAAAAAATGGAAAATGCACACGAGTCTTATTTCAGACCTTACAGACACCTAAAACATGAGAGAGAATATATTTCAAAGATATTTAGAATTAAAGGAAAATGTTCAGTAAGTTCTCAACTTCAAAATTAGTATGTAGTTAATAATTTTCCTGTATGCTTCCAATGGTCGTTTACAAAGTATACTGAGAATGGAGGCCTGGGAGTGGGTGTGTTGCCAGTGAGTAATGGGGATGGGGTAAACTGCTGATGGGTATGGACTTCTTTTAGATGGATGATAATGTTCTATAAAAAGATTGTGGTGTGGGTTGGAAAACCCTGTGAATAAGCAAAATGAAAAAAAGAATGAAAGCAGAATAACATACAAAAAAAGGGAGAAAGACATTCTTCACAAAAAAGCACATGACACTCCACAATCTTTTGCAAGAAATAAGAAAAAGAAAATGTCCTAGTTTGAGGTTACAAATACCTATAGTGATGGCTAAGTATGAAAGATTATAAGAAACAGGAAACTGCGAATTATCACCACACTGATATTTCATTTTATAGCCAATTGATAAAAACGTAACTCCTGTATTGCAGAGTAATGGTGCATAATAGATCAAAGAGAATTTTTAATCATTGTTATTGCAATGGCAAATTGATATCAAATTGGAATCTGATTTATCAATATATAGCAAATGTGGAGATGCATGTACCCTTTGCTATGACACACTATATATGTGCTGATATAAATGCACAAAAGCCATATTTATTTGTAGTGATATGTTTAAAAATCATTACTTAAGGGGGCAAAGCAAAGTACATGGAATGTGAGGTTTAATAACACACACAGCCATTGCAATGTCTGGGAGCCATTCCTACACACATCACTGTATCTGGTGTGAAAATCCTTTGTACTATGAGAGTATAGTCCCACCCATGTACCTTCCTCTCCTGGATATTACTAACCATTTAACTAGCAGAGTGTATTTTATTTGAATCTTCAGCTGATACAATGAGGTTACAACTTAACAGACACTATTTTTGTGACTCTATGACTCGTCCAGTTGGTAGTCAGGAATCCAGATGAGGAAGTGGGGAGTGGCTATAATGTCTGTTGCCCGGGAAATCTGCAGGTTAAATTCAGCTGATCTGGATGGACCTCATAGCTTCTTTCTCCCTTCATCCCTCCTCCATGATTTTTCCTGGCCGGTAAGTGTCTTCAGTAAGGGCTAAGGGAGTTCTCAAGTCCTACTTATGTGATCCATTTGATAAGTCTTCTGTGGTAAGGTCCTAGTGTTAATACTTCTCTAAAGGGACTTCAGGCTCCTTCTAAATTCAGTTCTGCACTGCTTCTGTCTTTTTCTCATGTTCAGCCTCAAGGGAGGAAATACTCTCTTCAAGAACTTACAGAGGCTTTGATATTCTTATATATTACAAATCAGTGAAAGGCGAGAACTGTTTCTTCATATTTTTCTCTGATATATATATTTTTTTTCTACCAGAATGCCTAGGATAAGGTTTGATAGTTTTTAAACATGAATTACTTAACTTCAATAAATGCTTAAATATTAAAAGAAGAGAAGAATCTGAAGCATGCTAAAACTTGTTCCTAATAAAAACCTGTGGATGATATAAAAACTTTTTCTGCTTAAATTATATTTAGTGAATTTCAACATTCCATACTACTATATACTAAAATATTAATAAATCATGAAACTTTAAAAACATAGCCTAAGCTATGCTCTTAATATATATACACATACAATAAAATATATAATAAATTAAAAGCATACACTAGTTCTTTTAAGTTTCATGCTTCATTAATATTTTATTGTATAACAATATAGAACACTGAAACCCACGGTGTGCATAATGTACATGTCAACATATATTGCACATTTATATTCAATATATTTTATCACATATATATGTCAATAAATGCTAGAGAATAGTCCTTTTCAAACAGAGGGTCTACCCAAAATTTCAGATGTATTGAAATCATGCAGAGCTTTTCTACATTTTTGCCTATGGTTTTAATTTACACTTTCCATGGAAATGTAATACTATTTTGAGGTTCAACAGTTAAATGGCATCAAGTCTATTTTTGTGGTCTCGAAATATTAAAATATTTCTTAATTTTATCTCTGTCTCTTCTTCTACCCAATTTATACTAGTGAGTATTTGGCCATCTTTTCTATAAGTTCAGTCAACATTGTTACACGATCTGGTTAGGATGATGAGTCATATAAAGAGTGACAATGGAAAGAGGGAGAGAAATAATAGGACCTTCATATTATAAAAATGCTGTATTTTAGGTGACACTTTTAATGATTGGCCAATTGGTTAGTGACTTAGGCCGAGTTACCCAGAAAGCATCCTGAGACTAACTTTAAGGGCTACTGCTTTACTGGGGTGTGTAATGCAGAAGGGAACAGGAGTGAAGGCAAAGGGAATTGAATCATGGAAGGACCTCTCCTTGTAGCACCTACTGCACCTCAGAATAGTTCTTAGTGAGGCAACAAAGAATCCATTATCCTCTGAATCCTGTCTTTCATGAGTCAAAGCTACACCCCAAGGATGACTAACGCTCCCGCAATTTCAGATTGTATATATCAAACAACCTGGGTACCAAGCAGATCCAGTAACACCGTGGACTTCACTGTCAGCTGAGCCTGAAGTGGGTAGAACTAAACAAGCAATGTGAACACCAGGTCATGCTTCCATGTAGAACTGGTCAGAGCTCTTGCAGAACCCTCGATCAAAGCAGCAATTGAGATGATAGATAAGGCCCCAGAGACTGGTTAAAGCCAAGAAGATCTGAGGCGGTTCATGACTGGATAATAGTAACACTTGCATGTGATTTTACAAGTCTTAGAATATATAAAATAATAGAAAGAGAGATCATTCTTGCTATGTTTTTGGATTTACTCAAATGCTTTTTTCTCATTGTTTACCGTAAACCCCAGCAAGGCATTTCTCTAAAAGGTGAATGTGAAAATAGGAGAAGTAGACTTAAACATGGATGTGGAAGGAGAAAGATAGGATAATACAGGTCTCTTTTTCCAGATAATTCCACTGCACATTAACAAGAGAGAATACAAAGTAGTTGTGAATAGACTTTTCCCGAAAATAATTAGGGAGCTATATTTATCTCTTAACCTACCTTAATATCAACCTTTCAGGTTCTGCGGTCACATTTTCTGTTGCAAAAAATAAAGCTGCTGATTTTAAAAAAAGGCAATGATATTTAAAATTAATGCACAGAACATGCCAACCTGAGACTAAAGGTCTAGACTTAGACAGTCACCTCTATAAAGGCTTGACAATGGATAAGAAAACTTTAAGTTGTACAGAAAAAAAGTTGATGCAGAGAAGCAGTTATCTATTATTAACCATTAATTAAGTCCTGCAATGGCCAGAGAAGTCTGCAGAGCACAGGAATGAACCTGATTTGTAGGTTTTGTTGGTTGACCACAAATAGGATTGTGTAACCATCTCCCTCAAAATTAGCAGCTTTATTGAGGCTCATTCACTAAAAAAAAATATACAACCTATAGCCATGAATGAGCATGCACCCACTAGGAATTCAGTGGTGACCCACGGGACAGGTGTGGTGTACAAAGGCTTGCTTGTTGGCACAGGTACCAGCTGTCTTATAATAAGAACTAAAGAATGGGGTCTGTCAGAGAGAAAACAGGTTCTTTGCTTTATAGTAAGAACCATGGACAGCTCCAGGTTGCGCTAGAAAACCACGTTATCTTCCCATCCCCGGGACTGACAGTCCAGGGTTTCCATGTCTGATTAGGACGCCAACATCCTGATAATCAAATACACATCTTCAGTCCTCTCATTACCGTTCATTACACCTACATTTACTTGAGCAAGGAGGGCCCAGGGTTGACAGGAAGTCTTCAGGGGCGAGGGTTAGAAAGGATAGTTCAGCGAGCCGATTTTTAAAATGGTCTTATATGCCATTAATAATTCATCGGGCTTCCATGCCAGGGGCTGGAAGATGGGTCAGGCGGGAAAGCCCGGGGGTGGGGGCAGGGGCGGGGATCCCCGCGAGCTGTTGGATCGTTCGGTGGCTGTGGGGGAGAGCGGATCCCACCCAGCTTCGGTCGGAGGGGCAGCACCATGTGCCCAGGTCTTCCGGCCCTCCTGCTGCCCATCTGGCTCTCCTGGACCCTGGGGACCCGAGTCTCTGAGCCCCGCAGGTGAGGAGGGGCTTTCTCGGGACCTCGCAGCCTCCTTCTGCGGCGGCAGTCCCGCGGCAGAGGCGCCCGCTGCAAACACCGCCTCTCGGCTAGCGCAGCCGCTGGGCGGGGGTCGTGGCGAGGCGATCAGCTTGGGAGGGTGCGGGAAGCTAGTGGCGCCCGCGGGCCTCCGCCGCCAGCCTCGCCAACGCCCCGGGTCCTGTCCCTCGCCCGGTCGGGTTAGAGCGGGCTTCGCGGCGGACCCCGGCCCTACCCTGTGCGGCGCCTCCGAGCCTTGCAGCTGCCGCCCCTCCCGGGCCGGCGCCCGCACCTCACCGTCCCGGAGCTCCGGGTCCCGCGGTCGGGCAAGAGCGAGCGCCGAGGGCGGGGGCCGCCCGGCCCGGGGGGGCGCGGGGGAGGGCAGGGAGCGCGGCGCAGCGGGCTCCGCCCCCGGCTCGCCCAGCTCCTCCCCCCGCTCCGGCTCCCGCGCCGCTCCTCCCCTCCCCCTCCGCCTCCTCCGCTCGGGCCAGCGCGGCGGCGGCGGCGGCGGCGGCGGCGGCGGCGGCGGCGGCGGCAGCAGCAGGAGCAGCCCCGGCTGCGGGTCGCGACGGCGGCGGGGCGCCCCCTCCCCCGTGCCGGGGCGCGGCGGAGGGATGTGGGGCTTTGCGGGAGGAAGGCTTTTCGGCATCTTCTCGGCCCCGGTGCTGGTGGCGGTGGTGTGCTGCGCCCAGAGGTAGGGTAGGGTCGCGGGCGGCTGGACTGGCCGCGGGCCGGGCGGCGGGCAGGGCGCTGGGTGTGCGCGCCGGGCGCTGGCGGGCTCGCCGCTGCCTGACCCTGATCTTGTGCCCCCGCCTCCTCCCCCAGCGTGAACGACCCCGGGAACATGTCCTTTGTGAAGGAGACCGTAGACAAGCTGTTGAAAGGCTACGACATCCGCCTGAGACCCGACTTCGGGGGTAAGTGCGGGGCGCGCGGCCGTTGCGGGAAGCGCGACCCGCCGCGCTGGCTGCCTGGGCGGAGGAGGAGGTGGGGGCCGCTTCCGCCGAGCTGCGGCGGAGTTGGGGGGAGGCTCTTCCCCTGCGCCCCCTGCGCCCCCTGCGCCCCCTGCTCGGGTAGCCTGCCCCCCATCCTTAGGGCTACCCGCACCCCTGGCCCGAGCCTGGCTGATCGCCATGTCGTGCGCTTCCCGCAGGTCCCCCGGTCTGCGTGGGGATGAACATCGACATCGCCAGCATAGACATGGTTTCCGAAGTCAACATGGTGAGTGCCCGCCCTCCCCAGGGCCGTCGCCGAGCCCCTGCCCGGCTGTCTGGGCCCTCGGCGTCCACTGGACTGGGCCACCAGGCCTTCTCTGCCAGGTCTGAGCCGCCCGGGCCGCAGAGGGAGCGGGGCTGGCGGCTGCCCGCTCCCTGCTCAGGCTGCTCCCTCCACCCGCCCGGTGTGCGCGGTGGGCGTCGTGGGCTTCGGGTGGTGCGGAGGGCGCACCCTTCCTGCGGAAGGGGTCCTGGGCTGGCCTAGCGCGGGTGCGCCGCCGACCGCGTGCTCGCAGCCTCGCCGGCGGACTGGCACCTGGTCCCGAGGCTTCCAGAGTGCCGTCTCGCCTCCCTAGCAACAGGCGCTGGGGCACTGGAGAAAAGAGGAGAGTTGTGGGGGTGGCTCAGATTCTAGATGAGAGGTACTTGAGGTTCCCTTTGTTGTCTTTTGGAGGGAAATGCTGGCAGCTGGAGAGAACAGGGATGGTGGTCTGTATTTCAGGGGTGTCCAAATCAGTTTACTTAGTCTCCGGGCTTTTTCTACCCGCGGGCGTTGGGGCGGTGAAATCGCCACCCTGTGCCTCCGGTCTCTGTCCGAGGTGCTGACGGGGCCCCGTGCTCTGAGAACTGCAGGCTCCTGCTCTCGGAAGAGGCAGCTTTGCAGGAACAAGAGCTCAGAATCACTTTAGACAGTGTGATGTGACAGGATTCAATATTCTGACCTGTGGGAAGCGGAGATCCGTGTCCCGAGGTGCGAAGTGACTGTCACGGACTTTTGCTCTGGACACTTTAGTACAAGGAATAATGACTCCTTACATTTGTTTATTGAGCTTAAGTATTGGATTTGGAGCAGGTTTAATTTTCTATTGAGTGACGCTTTGGAAATTGTGGGAATTAGCATTTGGAAAGAGCACTCTTTGGAAGAAATCGTTTGACAACTTTCTTTTTGAACATAGACTGTTATAATGTGACATGGTTTCAGATAACCCCATAGTTTTCTCAACACTGGTGTACATTGGAGTCACATGGCAAGCTTATTTTAAATACATACTCCTAGATTTCTCACTCCAAGAGTCTGATTCACCTGGTCTGAAGTGGAATCTTGGGGTTTCTGAATTTAAAACTAGTGTTTCATATTATTTTGAAGAATGTGTTTTGCAGACAGTATTTTGAGAAACATTGCAGTAAGTTAAAGAAACATGGACATTTACAAATAAACTAAAATGTTTAGTAGATGGTTCAGCAATGTGTTTTTAGAAGTACTACTGCGGATTTTGTAGGAAGAAAATTTAGACTAGACAAAACTATTTTCGCTCTATACCTAAAGATTTAAAAATTATAATATGTGATACGAAAAAATGTGCCTTTCTTTTAATATACACACCTAGGATATTTATACATAAGGCATTAGAAAAATGTAAAGGTTAGCCAGAAATACAGAAGGAATAGGACTTTGCATATCAAAAATTGAGCATACATGTGCTTTATTTCTAATCATTTTATGAAATTAAGTCTATCTAGAAGACATGTTTTATTATCTTAAGCAAAGGAGTTAATGGAATCAGATCTGCTCTATAATTTATGATTTTCTCATTTGGGAACTTTGCATTATCTGGAAAAGTCAGTTTTGTACAGAACTTAATTGAATATTTAGTGAATTATAAGATCAAATATTTTCTGTTGGATGTCAAATGAAAGACAACATATATTTCTGTGGTCCTGTAAGAATGCTATACAATATTAAAACAACTCGGGCTGATGAGGACGGTGTTGTTGATGACCATGGCACATTTTCTTTGAGCTAATTTTTAAACTTTGTGATCTGGTTGTTTTGGGCCCCATGCTCATCCTTGATATCTTTAAAAACTTCATCCATATTTATCTCATTCATGTACTATGAGTTGAGGTGTCCCAATTTTCTCTAGACTCAATAATAGAAAGACAAGTTGGAGATAAAAGCCATTATAATGAATCATCTTTGGTTTGAATGCCAATAACTGAGTGTAACGCAGCCATGGTATACTTGTGTTTTGTTTTGTTTTGTTTTTTTTGCATTCTCATGATGGTAATTTTCTGACTCTGTAAGCATAAATTTATTGTAAACAAGAATTGGGGATTGGTAGGATTGGAGCTTGAATGCCATTGGACATACGTGATTGACTGCCATTTGGAATATCATCCACAGTGGGTCCATCAACATGATGTGGAACAATCTGACTCCCCTTAACATTTGTTCATGATCTATGCTATTTGACCTGTTATTAAAGGAGATTTGAATATGGAAATTGTTAAACATCAAATTGGAGGTCGCATCTTGTAAAGAAGAGAGAATATGTGAGTATAGGGTTGGTGCCATCACTCAGTCACGTTGCTAAAAGAAAAAAATGTTATGAGTTTCTTTAAGTACTTTACTAGTCACACAAAACCAAGTGTTGTAAAGTTATGAAACTCAGTAAGAAATGTTCTTGCTTTAAGAATATTATAATAGTTAGGAGATAAGCCAAACTGTTTTAACAAAAAGTAGGATGTGATAAGTTCCACTAGAGGGTCAAAGGCTGGGGGCACACAGAAGAAGGGAGGGAAAGGGTGCAGTAAATAGAAGGGGAGACCAGGAGAGAGGCAGGGAAGGGAGAGAAGAAGGGAGAGAGAGATATTTGATTGGCATCAATGGAAGGAGATGCTCTGGGTTAGGGAAGAAACTGGCAAATGGATGTATAGCTAAGGGGACTAGTGATTGTGAAATTGGAAAAACAAGATGAATCCTTGTTCACCCAGACTGTCTTCTACCACACTAAGGATTTCAGATGTTAATTTTCAAGAAATGGGAGCCCTTATATGTTTTTAAGATGGCGATTGACATGATTTGGGATGTAGTTTCAGATGACTGTTTTGGACAAAATTCAAATGTAGATAGAGGAGTGAGGATGTTGACACAGACCTGCGAAATTTGCAAGAAAATTAGTGATAAATGATCATGAAAGGCTATTCCTTGAAATTTTCTTCTCAGGTTTCAAAGATATGTTTTTCAAATATGATTATTTGAGCAATAGCTCAAAGTTCACTGAGGTTTGAAATAAGAATGTAAAAAAACATGTGTATCTAGGTGACGCAGTCGCATGCTTGTTTATGAGCTTTTGGGGGGTGATTGACCACCGTTTGGAATATCTTTTGGAATATCGTAGAGAATGATAATAGATATCCCACAATAGTAATGCTCCTTCTTTTCTCTTTAATCAAGAGTAAAGCAGAGTCTTTATCTGCTGTATTGCAGATAGATGATTCCTGCAAAGAATGCCTCTGAATTTAAATAGACAAATAAATACATTATGCATAGAATGTGTGTCAAAAATTTGGTGTTTTATGGAGACACTCTACCAAGGGGATTGAGTATTTAAATATTTAGCTTTATTTTGCTATAGTTTGTTTCAAGGATTATGGAGATACTGTACATTTCCATTTTCCTAATCTTCCAATTTTCTGTTCATGTGTTTCTTCTTTTATTTAAAGTAGCTGTGACAGATGTCAAAGAGTTATTTTATTTTACATGACTTCCTTGTTTCTCTTAGTTCTTGTTTTAAAATATCAGATAACCTTCCAAGACTGTGCATGGTAAGCGGTTATTGAAATCTAATCTACATATTTAAGGTGGGTTGTATATGTGAAAAACACTGTCTATTGAAAATTATTCTATGCATGTGTTGTAAGTCTGGTGTTTAGCATTGGTCTTAGTATATAGTATGTATGTATTGCCTATGTAGATGAAGAAATAAATAAATTTTGGAAAATTATTGAAAATATAGAAAAAACATAAGGCAATATTTAAGCTAAAAATTAGATAATTTAAAATCAATATATTGAAAGACATGTAGTTCTTTTTAAAACTTGGAATTATTAGAATAAGTCATTGTTCAATTTGCTAATTCAGAGGAGAAATTATGCATACTTTAATTTTCACTTAATTAACTATATAAAGTGGTGAGAATATAAAACTAGATTCAAACTCTAGTAATTTTAATACTAATTTTAATGATTTAACTTGTATTTTATTATTACTGAATACTTGGTCCATTTAAATTGCTCAATCCTAATGAAAATGTAACTACAGAATTATGTTCTTAATTTCATGCATATAAATAATAAAGCACTGTCTTTTTTTACGTCGCGGATTCCTTGAAGAAACATAATGGGTCTGCTTAGTTATATCAGCTATATTCAACGATTATGCTAATTCTTTTGTATTCTTTTTCTCTTTTGTTGCATTTTCTTCTTATAAAATACCTTTTAAAATTGTCTGGATGTAAAATAAGTATGGCGCCCGAGAACGTAAGTTTTAGCGCAGCTCAAGAAGCAGCTTCATGTCTGTTATTCACTGAAACATGGATCTCATTCATGTACAACACCATGAGTGCGCGCGCACACACACACACAAAACACACAAGCACACACACGCACGTGCGCAGAGCTGTTCTATCTCCTGTGCCTTTCCCTTTTTCAGAGTGGGAAAGAGGAGCGGATGATCTTGCCTAGAATGGTCTGGGATCAGAAGTTTGGAGAAGTTAGCTTTTAGGCATTTCTTCATCAAACTTTTCTTCACCAATCGCCTGACCCTGCATTCCCATTAGAAGTAGCTTTGCCATGGTGAAGCTGATGCGCTCCAGGTGTGTGGCACTTTGCTAGGTTCTCTGGCAGAGTAACTGAATCCCAGGGACTAGGGAGTTAGCAGAAGAGTCTCCTGTTTTGGGGGGCCATGGGTTCTGTTTCCTAGCCTTCCACAAGTCCCTTCTTAAGGGGTATTCAGCTGAAAGCTTCCCATAGGCTTGTGGCATTCCTGCCGAGTGGATTCCAAAGTGTTATCAATGGGTTTAGCTTTCCAGAGAAAATCAACCTAAAGGTATGCACTGTCAGTCAAGAAAACATGAGTTCCAAAGCTATCCTTCACTGGTTTCTTCTAGAGGGGCAGGGACCATGTTCCGTGCTTATGAAGTTTTCAGATGAAGTGTTACCAGCTTTTTAAAGGCAGGGATGTCCTAATGCTCTTATTATAAAGTGAACTGGGGGATGACTCAGCAGAAGGGAAAAGTGTTTCTCTGACCCAGTTGGGGTTGGAAAACTGCTTACACGGAAGGTACTCCTGGGGTACGGTCCATGGAATGCATTGGCATTTGGTTCCAGGTTGCTGCCTTTTGGAGGTAAAGCTGTTTATTGAGGACATAACTTTTCACAGGAAGCGTGTTTCATGCATAAGTTATGATCGTCCATCAATGCCGGAGCACTGATAAGAAAGCATATAATGAACTTCAGAGATGGATGAGAGTAATACCTTATATAACATGCTCTTTAGGAAGGGAGGTTTGCGTTTAATATTAGAAGGAATGGTATGGAGAGCGCACAGAGAATGCTTTTTGTCTTTCCCCTCAGGGAGATTGTAACGCTTAAGTTGCTGCATCTCTTGAAAGATGGATCTTACTCACATGGTCTTGTTGTGGAAACCTTGCTTGACTGTGCCAGGCTCAGTGATCCTATGGCGCATTGTACAAGGCAGATAACAAATTCAGCATTTGGTTTGAATTGGTGCAAATCTCCTGATTTACATATAATTAGAGACCTTTCCAATTCTTACAACTAAGCAATACAGAGTTAGCCTTCGATTTTGCACAGTTTAGTGTCTGTGATAGTTCTTCTTTTGGTTCATTACTAATTAAATCCTTTCTTGTATGGGTTCTGTATTGTAGTGTGCACACCACCATTGCATTTTGAAGCTTCCTGGAATAAATAAACAATGCCTCCTCACCATTTGGGATCTTTGACTTTGAAATATATGTTAGGGTATAACATAGGGAGATAACTAACAATTGCCTGCCGTTTCGAGGTTTGTGAAATGCTCTTGGTGTTTTGTCCTATTTGATCATCAAACTTGATGATCAACTTGAAGTAATAATACAGGCGTTTCCTCAGCTGTTTTTCAGATGAGAAAACAACCTTGGGGACTTCACTCACTCACCAAATGGCAAAGCTAGGGCTTTGTCCTGACTCTTTGATCTTTCCTCCTCATTAGGCTACAGAGCAACAGAAAATGCTCTGTTAGGGATTCACGGGATTATTACCTCCTTCCATGACCCTTTCTTGTGGTCTAAAGTAGATCCTTTCATTCTGCTGTTTCGTGAAAGCTCAGTCTTCCCCTGCAAGTCTCACCACAGTGGTCAGTAGGGTTAGGGTGTGTTAGTAAGGATATGTAGCTTATTTGCTAAAAGTTTCTCTCCTCCCTTTCTCCCCTCCTTAGTCTCTAAATTGCCTGGGGTAGGACTGTGTCTATGAGTAGCCCTTGCATAGTGCCTAGCACTGATAGGCACCTAGTAGATATTTGTTGAAAGAAAGCGTATGAATGAAGAATGAATGAATATATAAGTGCATGAATAAGTAGGTATGCATTTGACCAGTGAAATATTTTTATAACCCATGATGGGTTCATGACCAAGAACCACCTTTTATATGCTAAATGTGATTTATATCTTTATCTACATCTATCTCATATATATATATATATATACACACAATTATATATATGTATATATAT
Organism: Solenodon paradoxus; assembly: GCA_004363575.1. Taxonomy (NCBI): domain Eukaryota; kingdom Metazoa; phylum Chordata; class Mammalia; order Eulipotyphla; family Solenodontidae; genus Solenodon; species Solenodon paradoxus. The sequence goes on along the minus strand of RJWH01000633.1, from coordinate 186,118 downwards.
GCATATGTATATATAGTGGTAGTTTATAATGCTGTCTGTTGTCACGTACTTCTAGCTGCCACCCCTTCATGCGAGAACATTTATGTTGACTTTAAAGCTGAAAGGGAAACCAAGGATTTTAACAGTCCTGCAAAGGGTCCAACGGATATTCCAAACAGGATCACTCGTGCTTTTTTACACTCAGGGTTTGGTTCTACTCGTAAAGGATGTGTAGGCTTTTCTGTATGATTGGGGAGTTTGGGTGCTAAGCGGTGCAGTGCAGCTGCAGTAGTTTGCATTCGTTTGCTAGCTCTCTGGGACGATTTACTGCCGGATCATTTATGCCAGCCATTAAGAAGTTTCTCTAGCTGCAAAATTTGGACGAGTAAGACTCAGATAGGTCTCATAGCTTGGCATTTTGCTCTGCACCATCAGTTTCAGATGGAGAGCTCACCTCTGATCTCTGTGGCTGGGGGTGTAGACTTTCCTTATTTCCTTTTGATCAAGGAACTATAATCTTTTACTCATGTATCTCCCTTTGTATTTTTACACTGAATGTAAGCAAGACACAGATGCATTAATACACTTAACAAAAACTTTAGCATGACTGGACCATTGCAGAGGGAGAGGAATAAAATTAAGATGTGAGAATGTCATAGCTCTTTAAATGCCTTAGTTTGTGCTTCTCTGTTTCATTTGAAAGATAGTATGGATTCTTTTGATTACAGCATAATCATCTTTCACCACAGTTTTACAATGAAAGGGTTCCTTTTATGTAAAATATGTGCTAAATCCACATGCTATGATTAATGACATCAAATATGTTTGTTTTACTTGGAATTGATTTTAAAGGATCACACAGTCTACTAGTTTACAGCCTCATACCCTTGACTGTTTGATAAATATGTATATAATATTTGTTAATTAATTCAAAATCACATCACTGTTCTTTTAAAATTTAAATTTTTGAATACATCTTTAATCTTTGGTAGCTTTAATGAGTAATGAGTCACCCATCATCACATGTTCTGTGTGTATGTGTGTGTGTGTGTGTGTGTGTGTGTGTGTGAGAGAGAGAGAGAGAGAGAGAGAGAATCTATGGAAGCCGACAATTGTTGTGAATGAAACAATTAGGTAATTTATAATGTTATCGCTTTTTCCCAGCCAATCTAAGTCTTAAGTCCCCACTTGAGAAGGAAGGTCATATGTCAAGTGGAAAGTTGATTCCACTGGTCACTGGGGCCGTGCCTGTGACGTAGAAGGTGCTTAGTAAACATATGTGAAATGAATTCGTGTTAACAAATGACTACTGAAAAAAACTATCTTTGATTTAATTGCAGCACTGTCTTTATTCAGGTGTTTAATGCATAAAATTAACCAAAGCTTGACACATGAAGATTCTTGTGAATGTGTCACAGAAAGCAGTTTCGGTCCTAAAATCAAGAACAGTGGCTCTAGAACCTTAGATGCCTGTGTAGAATCCTGCGTGGTCGGTGGATTTATTGAAGCGTCTAGAGAGCAGAGTGCCCTCCAAGCAAAATTTCTCACTGCGGATGTATTCTGAGCATCACCTCGGTAAAGGAGAACTCTTACTAGAGCAAGGTTGGCGAAAAGCTTCGAGGATGAGGGTTTTGTCCTATATTCTTCTTTATTCTGTTGGATGTTCTTTGGGTATTTACTTGGTAGGAGGCTGTATTTGATGGCGCCGTTGAACAAGTTTCATTTTTGAATTTTTCCTTTGTTTTGGCCCAGGACACCAAGATTCCCAGTGAGAGTATAATTTCTTGTGATATGGGCTAAAAGAATGCCTGTCCAATAGAATGCTGCTCTGTACAATATGTATTAGGGCTTAATCAAAGTGTTTCTCAAATAACATTGGTACTTATGTCGAAGATATAAAATGGGTTTCCTTTGCTGTAGGAACTGCCAGACCCTTAAATATATTAATGATTTAATAAATCTTCATGAAAAGGGTGAACGATTCACTATTTTAAAAATTATATTTGGGAACTTATGCTTTGTGGGAAGAGGAGAGGATCTCTTAACACTTCCTCACGAGGTAAACTGTACTATACTGTTTAGGAAACGGGATTCTAACCCACCAAATCAGATGCCCTTCAATGAGGCCAGTTCTGGTGAATAACAGAAGATAATTGCATTAGAAATGTTTTGGTGAGCATGGCAGACACTATTTTTTTAATAGTAATGTCTATTACTTCTTTTGTTCCCATTGCTATATTCACTTTAGGATGAAATTGCATCTCAGTCTGTATTTCACACCACACCCTCCACCAGAGTTCCAGGGTCCCTTACCACCACCTTTCTTCTCTTTCCTTCCCTCCCCCCTCCCACCTCCCTAGCAGCCATCCTCGTGGGAAGGCACCGTTATGACCAAAAAAATCTATCAGTGCATGTGGCGATGGGTGATAATTTTCTGGAAATAGCAATTAAGCATCTGTTATGGTTACACTGATTAAAAAAAGCAGAAATATTTTGTTCTACAATAATAGTCTTTGTTACCTTAAGGGGAGGTCTGTGCATTAAGTCTCCTTGTTATCTTGTATTACAAGAATAAGTGGTAGCGTGGCAGAGATGTGTGCCAAACAGGAGGGCATGCAAGCGGCTCTTGGGCCAACAACTCAAATTTAATGTTGAGAACAATGTATAAAGCTGCTGGCCTTAATTGGTGGTTTCTAGATGGTTCTTGGAAGCCTGGCGATCCCTTCCTGAGTTTGCAGCAAGGGAGCAGATGATGGATACTATGATGCTACATCCTACTAGGGAGGAGTTGACTTTTCCTTCCTGAACATGTTACTGTGCATACTCAAGGAATTGCTATAATAGCAATATATACAATGAATAATGAAATTATGTAGCATATATATATACACACACACACACATACATACGTACACTATCAATGTAACTTATGTCTTTCATATTTATAGGTGGAATAAGATTCTCATTGGATAAGAGTTTCTAATGATAAACACAATTAACATCCCCCAGAGTAAGTCATCTCTCTAATTCTCGTGATGACTAACTTACTTTAGTTTTCGGAGGAGTTTGCGCATCTTCATGAATTACCACTGACAAGAGCCCAGAGGATAGAGCTGCTTCCAGACTTCTAAGCTGCAGGGGTATCATCAGATTGCAGTGCGCCCCGTGCCATGACAGTGCCCCCCCCTGGGCACCTGTGCCGGACTCAGGGGCTGTAAAATGCTGGTGATGATGGGCCAGTGTTCAAAGAAGAGATCAGAAATGTTAATTGATTGTAAGGCCAGTGGGTTTTTTTGTTTGTCTGCTTGTTTGTTTTTGGCATTTGGAATCACAGGAAGCATATTTTTAAAAGGAGGGTTCTTGTTTTGAAAATACTTATCTTTATATCTGTCTATATCTGTATCTCGTTCTATTTCTGTATCGATATTTGTATCCACATCTGTATCTCTCTATGTATGTATCCCTTTATCTATCTATATCGTTATCCGTATCTATCTATAACCATCTATTTGTATCTCTCTGTCTGTATCTATATATCTACATCTATCTGTACCTGTAGCCACATCTGTATATCTCTCTATATCTGTATCTGAATCTATAGCTATGTCCACATCTGTGTCTGTATCTATAGCTATACCTGTATCTCTATCTGAATTTTTGACCCTATCTATAGCTCTCTAATCTGTATCTGTGGCTACATCTATATATCTAGCCTATTCTCCCATGCCATGCTTTATTTGTCATTACACTGTATTGCTTCAAAGTTTATCTTTATTTTATGCCTGAAGCTATTCTCAAAGCTTGAGATTTTACTTTATTATCAAAAACTCTTAGGGAATCTTAATTATCTAGGTAATTTCCTCAATACTCCAGGCTATTCTGCCTTTGGAGACCACAGGGGGTCTAACTAGCAAGCTTGCCCTCTGCAGTGGGAAAGCTGTTACTCAGAACACTTAATAGTCCAGGGAAGGACTTATACAAACTTTGGCAAGTCATTCAGACTCAGCGGTTCTCAATTTGATCTTTTTAAGGATTGTGTTAAAATGGATTCTCTAAATTGCTTTCCAACTCTGATTTCTGTGTTTCTTAGAGTCTGTGAGCGGTTGAAACATAAGGGGAACTTCTGTTTGCCTTACACAGACCACTGCTTCTTGTCATTTGATAATGCGTGTGGTTTAATTTGTTATCCAAGTGTTGGTCATCTGGCGCTTGCAACCTTGTACTTAAAGCGAGGCCAGTCTGAACCTGGAAACCGTTTTCCAGGTTACTTGTATTGTAGGCTGAGGCCCTCAGACATGTTGTACGTAACAGCTAGGATTTAAAATTGGCTTCCCTGCTTATTAATGACCAGATCTCAAGCGTAGTGATGTTTGCTTCTTTGGTCTGATTTTAGAATTTTTACTTGATGGGTGAAAACTGTGGTGAACTATTAAAAGGCTTCATTATATTAAAAAATATAACCTTTGCATCATCATTTAAGAACCATAACCTAATTTGGAAATGTCTTAGTTAATACTGTTGGTTACCAAATTGTGCACATTAAGGGTTTTTTTTTTTTTTTTTTAAATTCTACGTAACATTGATTCGTGTACTGTTTTATAATCTTCTGTTGAATTTCAATAATGTAATTTTAATGTTGTTCGAGTTCATAATCCAGTCCAAAAGTAAGCGAGCACAAGTTTGGTCAATGTTACCTGTACGATAGCATTCAGCTAATTTGGGAGGCTAAGCCAGCATTTGATGAAGATAATTGTAAGCTTAGACCTCAAAGGCAGAATTTGCATATTCTGTTTTCTCCACAAAAAGTAAGTTTTACCATGCTCTACTCTTTTTTTTCCTGATTCCTACTCTCATTTAAAACAAATGTATTTCTTTTACAATTAATTGTATTTCTTTCTTTTCTGGCTGTAGCATTGGTTCACACTGACTCACAGCATAGGTTTTAGATGTGTTGGTTCACTCTTGGAACAGATGGCACACCAAGCCCACCCCTAGAGTTCTCACAGTCCTTTACCACTGTCCATGGGACCCCACTCCCCTTTGCTCCCACCCCCGTCCCCTTCCCCTCTGGTGACCTCAGTTCTGCTGTCAGAGTCCAAGGGTTAATTTTTGTTTTATTATCTTCCACATACGAGTAAGATCATCTAATATTATTCTTTCTCCTTCTGACTTATTTTACTAAGCATAGTCCCTTCTAGAGTGATCCCTGTTTTTGACAATGACAGGATTTCATCTTTTTCTTTTTTAATGGCTGAAAAGTATTCCATTGTGTATATATAGCATATCTTTTCCCCAATCCATTGATGGGCATTTGGGTTGTTTCCATTTCTTGACTGTTACAAGTCGTGCTGCAGTGAATGTGGGGATGTGTGTATCAATTTGAATTTGTGTTTTCATATTCTTCAAATAGGTAACAGACGTGGAGTTGTTGGATCATAAGGTAGTTTTCTTTTTAACTTTTTGAAGAATCTCCATACAGTTTCCCAAAGTGAACTGCTCCAGTTTAAATTTTCACCGACAGGGTACCTTTTCTCCACAACCTCATCAGCACTTATTGTTTTAGTCTTTTCTATATGTGCCATTCTCACAAGTGTGAGGTGATATCTTATTGCAGTTTTGATTTGCATGTTTTTAATACTAAGTAATAATGAGCATTTTTTAATGTGCCTGTCTTCAGAGAAGTGTCTATTCAGATTTCATGCCCATTTTTTTTATTCGGTTGTTTGCTTTATTTGTTGCAAGTTGTACGAGTTTGTTTGTTTTTTACTGTATCTTAGCTATTAACCCTTTGTCAAGGTATGATGTAAAAATACCTTCTCTTTTTCAGTTAACTATTGTTTGTTCTGATGGTGGCTTTCTTTTGCTGTGTAAATATTTTCAGTTCGATGTAGTCCTATTTGTTTTTGTTTTTATTTTGTTTTCTTTACTGCTGGGGTCAAGTCTCCAACACATCTCTAAGGCTTATGTCTTGGAACATATTGCCTGTTTTCTTCTACATATTTTATAGTATCCAGTCTTACATCAAAGCCTCTCATCAATTTTGAATTAACTTTTATGTATGGTGTTAGAGTCATCTACTTTTATCTTTTTCCGTGTGGTTGTCTGGTTTTCCCAGTACCATAAAAAATGACTTTCCTTTCTCAACTGTATGCTCTTGACTCCTTTGTTGAAAATTGACTGACCATATATGTGTGTGTGTGTTTTTTTCCTGGCAACTCACTTCTAGTCCACTGATTTGTGTATCTGTTTTTATTACAGAACCATGTTGTTTAATTACTATTGCTTTGAAACTTTAGTTTGAAATACCAAAATGTGCTAACTCCGCTTTCATTCTTACCCCTCGTGATTGCTTTAGATATTTGGACTCTTGTAACTCCTTACAAATTAGAAAATGTCTACTTCCTTTGAAAAATGACAATGCACTCTTAATAGGAATTGCGTTAAATCTGCGTATTGCTTTAGGTAAGATGGCTGCTTAAACAGTATTAATTCTTCCCAACCATGAAACCAGGATATTTTTCCATCTCTTTGTATCTTCTCCCATTTCTTTTAATGTCTTAGTTTTCATTGTACAGGTCTTTCCTCTCCTTTGTTAATTTATTCCAAGGCATTTAACTCTTTTTGTTTCAATCGTAAATGGGATTCTGAAACAAAAATTTATATATAAAATCTGAGCAAGTAAATATGTTTGGCTGTAGAAATGAAGATTTGTACTTGCCTATACTGGCGATTACAACATGAGATATATAAAATTGTTTAACTTTGTTCTGTAAGAGGAAAAATGTAAGCATGGAAGTTCTTAAATTGTTAGGTGACTATGTAGGATGATATGGATAAACACATAATGCAGACCCAAACTTGGATGGAATCAGTGGTTTGAAAAAGAATATTAATAATGTTCAAAGAGTTAGCTCACATTTTCCCACTGTAAGTGAAATCCTGCTAGTGATGGAGTACAGCCTCTGGCTAGGGGAAGTTGGGGCACAGAGCAGAGAGAGTACATCAGTGATCCCTTAATTTGTTACTTTGAAATGCTTTGTAATGGTAGCCCAGCTATAATGTTTCCTCCAAAATTTCTTTATTTTTCCTTCTCTCCCATAGGCAAGAGATGTGTGGTGGCTTCTAGCAAAGTTTAAGCATTAAAGGGGGAAGACACTTGTTCTAAACATAACAGAAGGAGTAGTCCTCAGGTAGAGTCAATTCTGGGGATGCAGACATGCCAGCCCCTGGTGTTAACTTTTACTTAGATTAAGTCGAAAGAATCAAAGGAGTCAATGTTCTTTGTTGTCTCTAAGCTACCTATCAAATGGCATTTATCCCCCCTTACAGGTGGAAGATGGTTTTACCTGAAAACTTCACTCTTTGTCTACCTGGGATTTTTAATGCAATGTTTGGGTAGCTCTAGCATCAATTTGATTCAGTCGTTTTCTCTTTTTACTGTATCTTTCAGTTTCTAAAACAATTAAGGTAAATCTTCTTTTTTCATTTCCAACCCCCTTCTGAGGAAAGCAGAATGGAATTCTTTAAACAAAGGCTGACAGAAAAGCCAGCATCTATTCATTGACATCCAATTTCCTGATATGTTGAACTTTGCCCAAGACTGTGCTTGATTATGCAATGATGTGCAAACAGAAAAACCAGACCCTGCTCAAGCTGTAATATTAACAGAAACTGTCAGTTAATCAGAGGAAGGAAGCACAAATCAGTCTCACTTATTAAACAACTATTTTTCTCTGGCTAATATCAGCTAAGTGTGAAGGTTTCTGGACGACACTTATAGAAATGTTTTTTATATAACTGCCTACATTATAATGTAAACTGGAAAACAACAATTGCAAGAAAATCCTGAAATATAAAAGAAAATATGGTAGAATTCCATTATACTGACTGTAGAGAGCCTTTCGAGATGACAGAGTAGAAGGACGTTTGATTTTGTGAACATATATGGCAAAACAATATTTTCATGCTTCTGCGTGAACTATTATACCCAATTCATGCATATTTTGACAGGTTAGTCCAAATAGGCTCTATGTATAGATTTTTAAAACTCCAGGTTTATCAATTCACCTTGGATTGGTAGTACAACACTGACACTAGCTGAAAAGAGGCAAAGCAATATGGAATTTTCATTTAGAATTCACAAAATAGCTAGCATCACTTAGTACTTCTTGATAGGGCAAGGGCTCCCAGGAAGGTATAAATAATTTCATTTTGTAAAGAACCTCATCTAAAAGCTTCATCGTGTGTCATCTGTACAGGATTCTCCACAAACCCTTGTCTCAGTCCTTCCTGATAACATCCTTGAATTCTAGGCACTTGTCTTAGTCTTTTCTGATAATGACCTTGGACACTCATTATATTGTTTTGACTAATGTCTTCTAGTAGCATTTTAATGAAGTTCTCAGCAGACTCCGTGTCTCGGCTGTCCCAGACAACATCTTGTGACTCCGAGTGCACCAGTTTTGCACCCTAAATCTTGCTGACCCAGAGCAACTGAAAGCCCACCCTGCCTTCTACATTCCTTAGATAACCACAGACCTGCAACTTGCTATGCCCTGCATACCAACAATAGAAGCCAATTTTCTATTGAAAAACCAATAACCCCTTCCCCAGGGTTAGTATTTTTCTTTAGAGCATTAGCCTGGGGTGAGCTTCCAATAAACTTTTTGGAAACTCATAGCATTTCTGGCTCATTCTTCCCATGCTTTCCAGACCAGGAGACCACCCCGCCCAACCTTTTGGGGGACCCAACACTTCTTCTTGGCTTTCATGACCTGACAATTCAGTTGTTCTCTTGTGCAGCCTCTTTATTCTGAATGTTTTTGATTTAAGAGATGCCTAACCTAGTATATGACGCCTCTCACAACCAAATGAAATGTTGGACTTTTCCACATTTCTGCAATTTAGCAGACGTGTTCAAACTGGGTCCTTATCACTTTAGACTGGAAATGCTGGCAAGCCCTCAGGGCACATCAGTTTATTGAAGATACTCATGGAGGAAGTGCTTGACTTAAGCTAAGAACCAGGGAGCACATGAGCAAGTGGGTCAGTGACTGTGTGAAGAAGGAATAACTATAGAGTTGTGGCACACAGCTGGTCCCCGGGTGCAGTGATGGCGGAGAGGCGGAAAGGGTGAAGCTGATGACAGCTGGGTCAGGAGAGCTGAGAGAGTCACAGTGGACCGTGATGCTTTTCTCAAAAGCAATTTCTGAGAAAACTAGATAGGACTAGCAGACCTGGAAAAGGCTTAAGGGAGTTATGAGTGGGATAAAAATAGAAAAAAAAGTAAAATTGTTGTAAGAAACAGGACTATTGATTTTTTTAAATGCTCGAGATGCTGGGATATCTTGCCATGTTTAATTAGAAAGTGGCTCCATACCAGTTTGTCCAGCGTGAATGAAAAGGTTTCCTGCTCCTCTTCTTATGTTGATCTTGATCAATGGGGAAGCAGGGAGATGTTTGAACACCTGAATGGAGTCCCCCTAGAATCTGTGCTGAAGATCTGCAGGCGTTATCAGAGCTGGAAAACTTAGCGGAGGCTCTGGTGCCTGTTCTTTTCAGATGTGATGGAGAGCGGGAGGGGGATGGTTAAGGTAGACAAGGTCCCTTATCCAGCTGTGAACTCTGATTGGTTAGCACACTCCTGGGTTTTCCTTTGTGACACAGAGGTGACTTCACATGCCATCTTTGACATCATGCCAGGGAAGGAGCTTACTGCCAGTGAGGAATGCGCTGTTACTCAGATTTTGAAAAGGAGACCAATGTGGCTGAACCGACAGGATTTGGTTCTTGTTACACCTTTGCTTCTTTCACAAAATAGTGTTGATTGGGTAAAAAACATTATTTGCCTCCTAAGAAAATTGAGAGTGTATAGAAACATACTCTTGAATGCATTTCCTTTTTCTTTCCTTTGTTTGCAATATTATATGACTTTCAAGATGACAGCATTGCCCCTCAGTCCATTTTTATGCACAGATCCATGCGTACACTATTTTTACATGTTGTAGATGTCAGTTACTATAATGCTTTTCCATGTAACTTTACCTTATAGGAATTTCCATGTTGTTCAGCATATTTTACAGACATCTTAATAGCTGTTCAATATTCCTTATAATAATGCCTAATAATACTTTTAATGTAATGTTTCCTATTGTTGGATATTTAGATTATTTTCTCTGATTTACAGGACTAAATAATGTTATAATGAATAGCATTATACATAAATTATTACATGTGCTATTATTTTCTGGGAAATATTTCATTAAGTGGGATTACTAAATCATATATAATAACATGAATATTTTAACGTGTTTTATACATGGAACCAAGTAACTTTCAAGAAAGGATCTTTTAGCTGGTCTCCTGCTGAATTACCTAAAAATGTGGTACAGCTAATATTACAGACTAAATTTCTTTGAGTGAATGGAAAGAGTATAAAATATTTGGATTAAGTCCCCAAATGGAATTAAATTCCAAAATTTTTCTTAACTATCATTATTCCAACATAATCTTATCTAAAAAGATACACCCTCCCACACATTCCTCCATACATGTGTGTGTATGCGTGTGTGTGTATATATGTAAATTTGACTTCATATTAAAATTCAACTTAATTTTACATTTGATGCTTTATTCTGATATGTGTCATCAGCAGAACAGCAAGTTCAGTCCATTGTTTTGAATGCCTTAGAAATAATTCTAATCCCCCCAATACATTTTCTACCAGAAAATTAGAATTTTTCTCAGAAATCAGACCGCTCTGCCTCTAAATATGCACTTCTCTTTAACAACCACCTGTGATCTCTCTTAAATCTGTGATTCTCCAGTGTTCTGGGTCAACTTGTACAACATTATCTCTCGATTCTGCCTACCATGTCCCAGATGGGAGCCCCTAATGACTCCAAGTATTTCTGCTGGATGTGTAGTAAAATGCAGTCATTGGAGTTCATGCCCACAGTGACAGGGCACTAGAATGAAGAACCCACTCCAGGACCTGGAAGAAGTGCCTGTGGGTTGTGATAATGGACATCTGGTCAACCCCAGGGAAGAGGGTGGAAATGAAACTGGGGCGTTCTTAACAGATAACAGAACCATCCCATTTGATTAGTATAAGGGACATGATTTAAAGATTTTCCTGAGAATACGAAAGAATAACAGAAGTGATGGCACTGTTCCATGTGCAGATTGGCGTGGGAGGGAGAGCTCAGACCCTGGGATTCCAGCAGAATCTCAGAGCGGGGTTCATAGCCTTTCCCTTTGTTACAGTGGAACATAGCTGGGGTCCTTGGCTTCCTCAGAGAAAGAATTCTGTGGAGTCACCAGTAAACAGCATAGGAGATAGGTTTATTTGTAAACAAGAGCAAAGTCAAGAGAAGACGCCCTTTAGAGAAAGAGTGGGCAGCTGACTGAAGCCTGCCCTGAGTGGGAAGGGAGAAAGCAGAAGGGAGGTGAGGAGACCCATGTGGACGGAAGATTGCCCATGGGTAGAGTCTGAGACTGCTTCCCTAGAGCAGCCCCAGACTGAAGTTTTTAAACTCTTCTTCCGCCCTTGAGGACCCTGGAAGGGAAGGGGCCTTCTGCACAGTCAAGGATTGATAGTGACCATGACCGTAAGTCTCAGGAGCTGAATGTTTTCTGAGATTTTTTTGCTGTTCCCAAAATGCCTGGGGAAAGGCTGATGCTACAAGTTATACATTATAACCCCCCATTTCCCCCTTTTTGCCTGGCCTGGCAGAGTGGAGATTTGAAACTGCAAAGGGGCTGTAAGAGGGAGGTGATCCAGGCTAAATTAGGGGTTGAGACAGAGAAGAGTCCCAGTCTCTGCCACAGACATCTGCAGATTTCTTTAGGCCAAGGGCCAGGAGACCCCTGGGGTGTGTTTAATGATAGATATTGTGGCTGGGAAGGGCTAGTGGAGACAGTCTGTGGTTAGAGAGTTTTGTTATTCCCTCAGTGGTCTAGTCGAGATGGGAAAGCAAGGTGATAAGAATAGAGGCACTATTCATAAATCAATAATTTTCTAAAGCTGGTGGTCCTAACAAAGGAAGGAGGGGTCTTCTTGCTCCTGGGTCCTAGTTCCCCCCCATCACTTTGATGTGGCCAATTTGCCTATTATTTCACCATTTTAAATTTATTCTAATTCCTAGCCACAACTAGAGCATATTTATTTTCCCATTCTTTTTCTGTTGGTCCCAAGTAACTTCACTTGTATATTTCCTCTCTTTGGGGCATAATCCCTTTCCTTCCATAGATTCCATATTCATAGCCATAAATAGGTGCTTTACACATGAGTATTGATAGTGATGATATTTTCATTGTGAAGATATCCGGAGGTAGAAAATGGTCAGTTCTTCAAGGATATCAGCCTTTTACTTTTTGGCTTTAATGAACAAGTGTTTGTTTGCAAGGATTTGTATAGACATAACATTTTTACTTTTGAAGAGCAAAGTAATCTTTTACATTATGAACACAGACATCGTAAACTTCAGTTAAGGAAGGAAAGAAAGGTATCTCCCCTCTCAGGACACCGGAGCTCTGGTGGGGGGTGTGGTGGGAAACATGGACTGAGATGCAGTGTCAGTGTCCCAAAATGAGGATGACATTGTGAATATATATATATATATATATATATATATAGAGAGAGAGAGAGAGAGAGAGAGAGAGAGAGAGAGAGAGAGAGGTATTTATATATGATAAAAATTATAATAAAAAAAGACTGAGAGTGACTTGTTTAGGGAGGGAAGGTCACCTGCAAAATCCACAAGAAAGCAGGTGGCCAGCCACTGAAACTGCTTAAGCAGAGGACAGACCTGAGGGAGGAAGGGAGAGTGGGAGGGTGGGAGGGAAAACCCACCCACCTCTTTCCAAGTATAAAGGGATTGGCATCCACTGAATCTCAGCTCACTCCTCTGGCCCCTGAGAATGACTGCTGACTAGGTACCAGAGGAAAATTCTGAATAACAGGCAACACAGATGTCAGCCTGGGGCTCCTCAGCCCCAGGCAGTAACCACAGCAGAGCCCTCGGCGGGCGCAGTATCTTAATCAGGACTAGTAGAGTGGGTCTGTCTCCCTGATGTCACTGTGGGGAAATTCCACTGTCGATTTACAAAAATCAGAGTTCTGGAGTAAAGGCCCATGGATCTCAGGATCCCAGACATGCAGCCTGAGAGCTTTAGTGTGTCTGAGAGCCCGGAGATGGGGGTGAACTCTGTAATTGACAAGCGGAGATGGGGTGGGGTGGAGGGGGCCTTGTCCATCAAGAAGACTGTTGTCTCTTCAAAGCCAGGGCAAGAGCACAGGGAGTCTTAACCTGAGACAAGATGTGGACTTCTCCAGCCCTCCGATCGTAGGCCACGAGCTGGAGGCACAGGACACAGAAAAACATCTCTGGTCCTGGGGTGGAAGTGTGGGTGGGGTGAGCGGCTGTCAGATACACCATAGCGCCTGAACCACATCTCTTCCCAAACCAGAGACCCCAAGAACAGAAAGAAATATGAACTAAGAGAGAAAGGGGTTGTGCTTGCATCACATTTATTACAAGTCTTGGTAGTAAATGGGCTGGGACGGCTGGCTTCACACCTGGTCCTCTGTCACTCTGGCCAAGGGAGAGGTTATGGCTGTAGAGCTCTGTGTTTGCTTCATTCATCCTTTCTTTTCAGCTTTTTGGGCTTCCAAGACTGACTCTGGGCTAAGCACAGAGGGTCCTGTAGGTGAGTTCCAGTGAATTTGACCTCAGGGCTTCATCAGTGCCCTCCTTCTGAGCCTCTTGGAGTTGGTGGGCGGCTGTAGTCAGCGGCCAGGGGCCCAAGACTGGGGGCTCCTGAAGCCCCGCCTGCCACTCTGCTTGCTGCTTCTCAAAGTAATCCAAGGAGTTTCTCTCCTCATCACATAGTCAGATACACATACAGCGGGCTCAGTATAGAGCCATTTACTCCTTAAAGGGTGCAATGATGAATGGAAGTAATCGTGAACCTAGAGCCAGTAGGGCGCATGCATGAACAACGCCCCCTAAGTCATCGCTTTGACCCTGATAACAACATGGTTAAACAGAGAATCAGAAAGAAGAGTTGGAAAGAGAGTGGGTGCTAAAAAAGAAGCTTTTGGTCTGCAAGTTAACTAACAATAAGTTGTTGAATTTTTAAAAATCTATCAGGGCTTGCTTTTTAATATAGACACATTTATTTATTGGGAGGGAGAGGGCCGCTGTCTCAGCCAAATACCTGCATTTAATAGGTGCCTTGCCCTCTTGGGAAGGAGGTATTAGAAGTTGGGTTACATGACACATCAGACAATTAGGGATGGAGGTAAGATCTTAGTTGACTGAGTGTGGTATATGAGTTTATCTTTTATTTCTGTTTATTTTTTATTAAACTAAAAATCTGAAAGGCACTAAAAAAGGAACAGGTCTGACCATATGAATCCTAGAGAAGGAGTGTCAAGATCGGTACTTGACCAAAATCCATGAGATGCCCAAGAAAGGTGATGATGAGTTAGATACATCATTGATTTTTTTTCCCCAAGATACTTTGAGATTATTGGAATATGATGAAAACCAGGAGCCAAACATCAGATTCCAAATTAGGAGCAGGAGGTTGAGAAGCGGTTAGTTTAAGATCCTTTATCTCATGACCTTCTATGTTTAAAGAACTCTTTAGAACTCTTTTTAAACCCAAGGAAACCTGATCACGGCTCTGTTATTACTGCTGGGCCCTGTTCCAGGAGTTGGAAGCAAGAGACTTTGGAACGGTGACGCTCTCAGGCTGCTATTGTTCTGAACATGTTCCGGTGCATTGCTGGTTTGAATTTCCACGATGAAATTGTTGCCAGTTGATATTTAAAAGGTTATTATTCTATTTTAAATATTTGATTAACGTAAGTTGTAAAGTGTGCTGTGTTAAAAGAAGAAGGACGGAATCCCAGGAATTCTCGAGAGGTTTCACATCAAACTTTTTTTTCAAATCTGCTAAAATGAAAAATGCAAATGTTTAGGTGTTAGAGAATGCTTATAAAACACAATTGTAGGTTTCAACATTAAAAACTTTGTGCCTCTTCTATAATTTAGAAAGATTATGAAAATCTAGAGATTTCACTCTTTCTAGGGGTGCATTTCATTTTATAATACAGAAGAAATAGAAGACTATAGAATGTAATGAATAAAAAAGTCAAATGCTGCATTATTGTGCTAGAAAAAAGAAAAAATATGATTCTAGCATATCATGAAATTTGACCATAAGTATTCTTTGAAAAATGTTTATAATTTGTGGCATTTGTGAAGTCAGATTCCAATATGTCATTAGCTAAGATATGTGCTTTTTTCAGTCACTTAATCTAAACATTACTTCTAAACACTTACCCTTCTCACCTGCCTCCCGAGTTTCATAGGATGTCTTGTCTTGTTTCACATGCAATTTTCTATCATTCCGTAGTTAAATATTTCAAGAAATTCTATTCCTTCAGCTTAAAGTTTTTTTACTAAAACGGTTTCTTGTGTTAAGCTTTCTCTTTGTAATCAGCAATAACTTATTTGAATCGAATGAAATCCCATCTTTTCATTCCTCTGGCTTCACTTGTCGCTAGATAATCACCCTGCCTCCTATCGAGTTGAGCTTGTTACAAGGACAGGTACAATAAACTTTTAAATAATCCAGGAGTCAAAGAAGTTGTCTCAGGGCAATTAAAAAGCTGCATAATATTGAATAAAAATGAAAATTGGACATATCAGAGCTTGGGGGGCACAAAGCATTGCTGAGAGGGAAGGGTTCAGCACAGAATGCTCATTCACATCAATGAAAGATCTCTGCAGTGAAGCCCTTACAAAGAAGGTCAGAGTGAACCCAAACTAAGGAGATTTAAGGACAATGTAAAGATAAGAAATGGAAATATGAAATTAAAAACAAGAAAACAGTGAAGAGAAGATCATTTAAGTAAAAGTTGGCTCTTCAAAATTAATTGATAAACTTTGGGCAAAAATGAAAAAAAAAAAAAGAGTAAGAATAAGTTGCCAGTGTAGTGATGAAACAACCATTACTCCACACCCTGCACTCAATTATAGGAAAATAAGGATATAAACAACTTAACCATATAGGCTCAACTTAGAAAAAAAGATAAGATCACTTTAAAAAAAATCAGACATCAGAGGAATCAATCTGAATATTCCATTCATAGCTAAAGAAATTGAATTTGTCTGTAGAAGTTCCCAATGAGAAGTCTTAAGCCCAGATAATTTCTGGAGAATTTTATAGAATATTTAAAGAAGAATTCACACCAGTAGTGCACAGTCTTCTTGGGAAAACAGAAGAAGAGAGAACAGGTCCCGACTCACTTTATGAAATTTTTTATAAAGCATTGTCCTGATACCAAACTAAAGGAAGGCAGAGAGGACACAAGAGGAAACCAGAAAACTGAATCTCTCGAGAATAGTGGCATGAAAATTCTGAGCAAAGTAATTGCAAATTAAATCCAGCAATATAGAAAAGGAAGTCTATAACATGAGCACACGTGATTTCATAAGTATGCCACGTTAGTTCACACTAGAAAATCAGTAGCTACCACAGCAATATCAAAAGAAAAAAAAATCATGTATCGATTGACACACTGGTATTTGAAAAACGCAATAGCCTATATACTCAACGGAATTCTGCGTTATTGAAAAAGATGAAATTGTGCCCTTTGCAACTATCTGGATGGAACCAGAAGGGTCATGGTCAGTGAAATAAGTCAGAAAGAAAAAGAGAAGCACAGGATGGTTAAACTCATATGTGGACTATAAAGGAACAAAACAAAGGAACAGACAAATCTCAACAAAATTCACTGGCTGTAAGACTGGTTACTAGGAAGGTGGGAGCGGGGAGGCAGGACAGAGCAAACAAGGTGGTAGACGACATGGGACTCTGGTGGTGGGTGTGGTGGGAGACGCTCAAAGACGGAGATGCAATTTCAATATCCTAAAATGAACATAGCATTGAAAACAAAAGAAAAAATGAAACTATTATTAAAAATAAATTTATGTGCAGAAACTTTTAGCAATGTTACTATATCGAGGAAAATGTTTAAATACTAAAACATTTCATTACCCATTCATGATAAAATTTCTTGAAACACTAAGAGTGGGGAATGTTCTCAACTTACAAAGAGGATCCATTAAAAATGCACAACGGCTATCATGCTTACTGGTGAATGGCAGAATGTAAGATTGTCTGACGCTCTTCTCTTATTTTGCCACTTAGGTAAAGTAAGAAAGATAAATGAAAAGTATATAGATCGGAGAAGAAGAAATGATGAGTCGCTGGTACCTGATGACATGGCTATATAGAGAATCCCAAGGAATTTACATAAACATGCTCTAAAGTGAAGACATTCAGCAAGGCTGTAGCATATGAGAGAAACATGAGAATCAGTCACAATGACATATCTCTAACAACCAACAGGTGCAAACCAGATTAAAATAAGAATACAATCACATTTACAGTCACTGTGAAAAAATGTGGGATTTAGGAATAGATTGATAAAGATGTGAAGTGTTTATATGCTGAAAATTTAAAAATGCTGTTAAGCAAAAGGAAAGAAGATTAAACAAATAGACAAATCTTCCATTCCATGAAATGGAAGACTTGGAGTAGTAAGACATCAATTCACATTGATGTATAATTTTTTTTCAATCCCTATTAAAATCCCAGCCAGATTTTCTTGTAGCTATAAACAAACTGATTTTTAATTTTCTATGGAAAAAGGCATGTTCAAGGAGAACGGAAATATTCCCATAAAAAATCATAGAAGAGGACACATGGCACAGTGTTTTGTTTTGTTTTAGCTTTTCATTCATTTTTATTTTATTATGGTTACTCACACTGGTTATTCTCCCCTAGGCCCAGGACTCAAGCCCAAGGCTTTTTTTGTTTTGTTTTAAGGAAAGGCACAGGCAGAAATGAAGGTGAGCAGGCAGGCAGGAAGAGAGAGGAGGAAGAAGCACTTTAATTTTGTTTTTATCTAGTTGTTCACAATGGTTGTTTCCCCCTGAACCTGGGACTCAAACCCAGGGTATGTGGCCTGTGTTCCTGTGGAGGCGACTGCCTTAACTGCTGCTTTACCAGGGCCTCATTGCACAGCGTTTATGCTCACTCTGTAACTGAGCGATCAGGACAGTGCATTTTGGTGGAGGGATAGATGAGACCAGTGGAATAGGGTACTCGATCCAGTAATAACCCCACACACATTTGTCCAGCTGGTTTTCAACAAAGGTTCAAAAGCAACTTGATGCAGGAAAGAGAAACTTTTCAACAATGGGGATGGAGCAAATGGATGTTGACCTAAACCTCAGACCTAGGCACAAATTCACACAAAATGGACTTCAATGTAAAATACAAAAAAAACTTCAGAAAACATAAGAAAACACCCTGAAAACCTGGGGTTAGGAGAAGAGTTCTTAACACCAAAACACATATTTCATCAAAGAAAAAATGGATACATTGGATTTTATCAAAAGTAAACAATTTGCTCTACAAAAAAATCCTGTGAAGAAGATGAAAAGATAAATACATACTCCAGGAAAATGGCTACAAACTATATTTGACAATGGATTGGATCTAGAATATATAAAGACATCTCAAAATTCAATAGCAACAAAATGAACAATCCAATTAGTTATGGACAAATGTCTGTGAGGACATGCAGATGACAAGCATATGGAAAGATGTTCAAGACAAACACTGACCAGGGTGGCTACTCTAGAAATAACAGTGATGGCATCTAATGCAGGTTAGAATGAAGAGGATCTCACACATTGCTGTTGGGTCTGTAACATCGCAGACACTGTCATTCTGGAAAAGAAGTTGACAGTTTCTTACATAATTAAATATGCAGTTATCATGCAACCCAGCAATTGCATGGGTTGGCATTTATCCCAGAGGAATGAAAAGTTGCGGTCACACAGAAACCTGTAAGTGAAAATTCATAGAAGCTTTATTATTAATAGCCCAAACCTGGAAAGAAAACAAGTGTCCTGCGGTGGGTGAATGCTAAACGAACTGGTCCATCCTAGTGTGTAGACTCTTCAGCAAGAAAAATAAACCAGTTATTGATGCAAGCAACAGCTGGGATGGAGCTTATGGAATTATGCTTTTGAAAAAGCCCAAAAAGTTACACATGGTATGGCTTGATTTACGTGGCGGTGTTGAAGGGATGAAATTATAGAGAAAGGACAGATTAGTGTTTGCCCTTAGTTAAAGATGGAGGGGGCGGGTGGTTGGATGTGTGATTATAAAAAGGAAGTTTTGTGAAGCTAGAACATATGTGTATCATGGATTTGGTTGCACAAGTCTACGGTTGTGATAAAATTGCCTGGAATTAACCGCCACGCTTCCACTGTCTCCAATACACACGCATCAGTGAGTGTATATAAATCTGATGGCATCTAAATGAGGTCTGGGGATTCTAGCAATGTCAAATTCCTGATTTTGATATTGTCTTATAGTTACTCCAGGTATTACCTGGGCAGGGTGCAGGATGTATGGAATCTCTATGTTCTTAAAAATATAATTGTCTATAAATATTTAATTATTTACAAACACAAAAAAGTTCTGTAGAAATACATATGTGTAGTATATATAGACATTTGTAAATATGTGTAATAAATGCATATTTTCTTGAGAATTTATTCTTGAGAACTGAAAAATGAGTTTCAGTGTTGAGTTTAATACTGGCTATTTGAATAAAAGTTTTTGTTATTGATGAGTTATGTTGAGAATAATTTCCACCATAGTTGTTAATTGCATTTTTTTAGTAAGAAAGGTTAGTTTAAATTAAAAAAAATGAACAAATGAAAAAAAAAAAAGGGAGTTGCAAAAGAAGTTAAATGTCCATACAGCCTCTGTAGTTTTCTTTCTGAAATATCTGAGAATGTTCATGCTTGTTCTCAGAATCAAGTGCAGTTACTCAGTGCTAGGTTCCCATCTGTGCTAAATTGCATGGATAAGAGCATGCAGATTGTGATATTTCTATAAGTCTCATTCATAAACTCTTATCCTGTGCAGAATTCTTTTTCTTCAGGCTGTGTGTTAAATTTTACTGGTGATTTTGGTGGGAGAAATGGTCTCAGCTTTGGCAGGAGAATTAAGTATAAAGGACTTAAGATTTGGTAACTGACTCCATTCTTTTCCCTGGCTTCCCCATCTACAAAGTGTTCTTCCAACTTCATGGAGAGAGTTGAGAAAAGAATTTGTTTCAAAGAAACCTGAAATGTACTTCTTAGAAATAAGTGCTCAAGGCATGCAAGGTGCACTTGATATTTGTGTAAATATCCACTCATCTCTGGTGATCGGTCCAGTCACAGTGGGTCAGTTGCTTGTTGGATGGTAGAAATGGAAATGGTATATAAGATAAGTGTTTGCAAGAAGAGTGAATTGGCAGTCATTATGATGCCACGAAATAGCTTTTTTCTATTAAGGTATCCCATTACCTTTTGCTCAGTAACCAAATAGACAGAAAAAAAATCTTATGTGTTGTTCACTTTCCCCCCAATTTTGAATTTTCTTTGCTCTGGAATGTCAACTGATTGAATGAAATCATATAGGATCACCTGGTGATATGCTGACATCATCTGGATTGGAACATGTGTATAATACTAATGCTGAAACTAAGCACCTGCATTTCCAAGAGGTCAGAGATCATGCAGTTGTATCTAACAGCACATGCACATGCATCTAACAACACTAGAAGCACATGGAAGGACCCTGAGAGACTTTATTACAATCTCCCCAAGGTTCAAGGCGTGCCTAGAGCTAGGATTCAACTCCCACCTAAAAAAATCTCTCCACCCTAGAACTAAATGCCTTTGGGATGCAGAACCTAGGGTGAGGGAGCATTGGAGATCAGAGGCAACAGGAGAAAGTATCATTGATTCTGTATGTGCCATTTTCATGAGGGAAAGAATATTCAAAGGCAATGTAATAATGAGAAGAAAAGGTCTAATATTATATAAATATCAATGATTCTCAAATTAATATACAATTAAAATAAAATCCCAGTTGTATTCTTTGGCAAGAACTTGATAAATCAATAGCAACTCACATGGCAGAATAAATGGGTCAGAAAAACAAGAACAGCTTGGGAGAAAAGATTCGTCATAGGCCCCTTTCTTACCAGAAACTTTAAAAAAGCAATTTTTACAACAATAAAGAATAAAAAGGAGACACACAAACAAACAAACAAATTTATTCTCATATGAGAACCGGTGAATTGCAGCAAGGATGCTGTAGTAAGTTGTTGAACGAGAAGAGACAGTTCCGTAGCAGACGCATTAATATGGCTGAGCAGAGACAGTTACAGGAAACCTTGTTTCCAACCAAACACAAAGGGATCATTTATTTTAGGTTTGGGGTGAAAACATTAGACACTTGGCTTTCTACTTCATGCCTTGTATAAAATATCTTCCTGGTGGAGTAAAGGCTTGTATATTTAAAAACGCAAACAAACAATAGGTGGGAGAAAATATAGGAGAATACTTTACCCAGAGGATACAAAATCCTTAATCAGAAAATATAGCTGCACCCCTGGGTTCATAGAAGCATATTCACAGCCAGGACATGGAAACAACCTGAATAACTGCCACCAGCTGACTGGATAAAGAAACTGTGGTCTAGATACTCCATGGAATTCTATGCAACTATTGAAAAAAAAAAGTTGTGCCCTTTGTCACAATCTGGATGGAACTGTATATGGTATGGTTTCACTCATTTGCCTAATATAATGAAACAAAATAAATGAACAGACAAGCTCGAGCAGAATTCAAAAGACGAAAGACAGTGACTGGGGGTAGGGGGTGGGAGGAAGAGGGAAGGAAAGAGGGAAGGAAGACATTTGTGTTAAGGGCCCTAGTAAAGGGATCTCTGGTGGCAGATGCAGTGTGAAATACTCAGACTGAGCTGCAATTTCAATATCCTGAAATGCATAGTGTATTGTAAGCAAAAGAAATGATACAATTATTCTGTTAAAAAAGATAATAGAACATCGGACTACATCTTGAAGGTCAGTTATTCTGCTCAGTTAGAAAAGGCTGTTTTTGCTAGGACCATCAAAGAGTTGACCCTGTAAAAAAAACAGAATCGAAACTGAAAATCAGGGCGAGTGTGGAAAAAGTCTATGGCCAGCAGTGAATAGTCGTTGTAGTTAAAGGACTTTTAGAAGACACCGAAGACCCATCAGAGAAGCTAGAGAAGACATGTGATGCTGGCCGTAAGGGGAGGTGATCGGGAAAGTGCTTAGGGAAACACTAAACCCGATTGTTATTTGTCCAGCATTCATTGGCTCTAGGAAACATGGCTTATAAAAATGCATGAGGGTACACCAGATGACTGCCAGGTTGGCACGCTAGCGTGCATTTTCAAAATTGGCTACTTTTAACCCAGTAATTGCATCATGAGAATTTTCCACTGGAAATGTTTACATAATAGTTATAAAGACGATCATTACATCGCTGTTCAGTGAGAAACTGGCAAATAATTAAATGCTCATGACAAGGGAGACTGGTTAAATAAGCAGATCCTTCCAGACAATAGGATATGTGAACTCGTCAAAGCAGGTGGGTCTATTCTCGGGATGGAGTCCATAGATATTTGCAAAACTGCAGTGCGTCACATGAACATGAGTTTGGAAAAAGCGTGTATGTATTGAACTTGGCCAGGAAGGTTATTCACCAATCAGTTCTACTGTATTTTATTGAATTCTTTGGAAGAGGGTCAGGAAGCTGGGACGACAGGGTTCTGTCGGCTTAGAGTCTCTAGGAAGTTTTATGGCTAAGACGAATGGTTTTCATTGGACAGAAGTGCTGGATAGCCGAGGGCGGGTGTCCTGCCTGTGTGTTTGGGAAGAGCCCCAGGCCCCCAGAGGCTGCTAGCTCTGCCTCTCCTGTCAGGACGCCTGAGAGTCACTGGAGCAATCACTGTTCATGGGAAATCCGGTTCATTCACCCAGTGCGGCGTGTGTGCATCCTGGCGTGAGCTCAGGCCTGTGAGGGGAAAGACAAAGCAGGAAGTGAGAGATGAAGTTCCTGTACTGCTGGCTGTGGGCCAGGTGTGCAGATTCTGGTGTGCTCACACTCGCCACACAGCACGACTCACATGTCACACCATGCACACACCCCACACATCTCACACACCCAGCGCGCATGCGTTCAGTCAGCCACGACACACTCCACACTAACGCCGCCCTCACATCACACACACCACACATAGACATTACACACACCCCCCATACACCCAGTCACACCACATACACCACTCATACTCATATACTCACCCCACACCCCACACATCACATACATACTCACCACACACGTCACACACACCACACACATTCATATACTCACCCCACACACCACACATCACATACATACCCACCACACACATCACACACACCACACATAACACACACACTCATATACTCACCCCACACACCACACATCACATACATACTCACCACACACGTCACACACACCACACACATTCATATACTCACCCCACACACCACACATCACATACATACTCACCACACACGTCACACACACCACACACATTCATATACTCACCCCACACACCACACATCACATACATACTCACCAAACACGTCACACACATCACACACATTCATATACTCACCCCACACACCACACATCACATACATACTCACCACACATGTCACACACGTCACACACACTCACACTCTGGCTCAGCCCTCACCGAAGCCAGTCCTTTGTCCTTGCCCTGAGGGTGGGCACCGCAGAGCTTCTGGGTGCTGTGACACCCTCCACCCCTCCGCTTGGCATTTTGCTGTCTCCCTGTCGTGTCCCTGCATATCCATTTGGTCCCCACCCTGCAGAGGTTTGACCCTGCGATGGAGCAGAAGCGATGCTCCTTCCATGGAGACTGGGTGCTTGGCTTTGCTCACCTGGCGGCGAGGAGGGTCCTAGAAGAAGGCAGGGATGCATTTTCCCTGGGTGGGCCTCTCAGGAGGTGGCCTTCTAGCTGACCGTCTGTGCAGGGCGCCCGAGAAGACACCTTCCCTGAGCTGAGTGTTCAGCTGGAACATTCTGGGACAGGCAGGAAGGAACTAAGACTGTCCTGGAAAAAAGTGGGCCAGCCGATAGCTGTCACCAAGTCAGGTGACTGCATGCGATCCGAAATAGAGCAAATGCGTTTTATTGCTCAGATCGGAGGCATCCTGTGCAGGCTCAGGGGAGGAAGAGGGGAGCCCCAGTGGGCTAAGGAGCTGCCCGGTGGGATGACCACAGGGCAACAGAGAGGCTGTCCTCGCAGAGGACTGGACTGGGGGAGTGGAGGGCGGCCTGGGCACTGTAAGAACGGACCTGGCAGTGCCCCTCGGACACGGACACCAGGCCGTCTGTGTGTGACCTTGCCCCATGCTCTTTCTCCTGCCCAGAGTGCGGTCCAGTTCTTAGCCCCGCGCACGGTCACCCCCTTGGATGCCCTTAGGTCCTTGAAGAGCCAGCGTGCCTTCCCCTGTCGTGGTAACAGCCGCCGCTGGCCCGCACGATGCACTGGGGCCTGGAGCCCAGCGAATGGCCCGGGCGTCCCGGTCAGATCTGCGGGGGCTCGTGGACTCCCGGTCACTGCAGCACAGGGGTCCCGGCGGGGCCTCTGTAACCCGCTGGCCCAGGCCTGAGACCTGGCACATTAGAGGAAAGGACGATTTTGAGAGGTCGGGGACACGAGTCCTTTGCTCCCAGGATGCCCCTGAATATTGTTGGAGCTTGGAGGGAAAATACCAAGTCCGATTTACAGAAAGATTTTTTTGCTGGTGAGGAGATTAAGAACCAGGGCGACAAAAGTGAGCCATCTGTGCAGCTAGGTCTGCGTTCAGGTTGGGGCGCAAGCTGTGCACCCCGTCTTTTTTTTTAGGAAGGAAGGAGGTGAGGGAAGGAGGAAGAGAAAGCGGGAGAGGGAGGAAAGGGAAGAAACATTTTTATTTAGTTGTTCATTTTGTTGTTCTTCACCCTGGCTCCCAGTCTCCAGCCTGCGTCCTTGGGCTGTACGTGGTCTGCGTGGCAATGTCTCAGCTGCCTGAGCCACCAGGCTTCACTTCTCCTCCCATGTGTTTTCTGAAGATAAAGAATAGAACTGATTGTAACCTCAGTTTCTTCTTTCTATTTTATAAATACCTCTCAATTTTTTCCTAATAAACCTGCAATTCTGCTTTCCCAAATGGATCCTCTAAAAACACACCTGGTATTTATTACTTAGAAATACCTGACCAGTGAGGAAAAGAACTCACATCCACGGACTACATCTGCCTCTGCTTGCAGTCTGGCCATCTAGTAGGTGTGGAAAAGTGACTGAACAAATATATTAATTCACTCAACAAATGTTTACTGAACACCCACTGACCACATAATGGATTTCTGATTTCCCAGCAGCAATAGTGCGTCAACCAAATTTTGTGAACAAATACTTCTATTGAGAGGCACTGACGCTGTCTCGATATCTTAAAAAGTTAACTCTTCCTTCCGTTTGCCACTTGACAAACCCATGCTAGAAAATATGCACAAAGTCATACTTATCAGGTCAGGCTCCCTGGTCATTGGAGAACTAGCCTGTGAGTATTTCCACAGGCGCTGTTCTTAAGGAGTGTGACATAAGCCAGGGAGGTGGCCCAGGTGAGGCCAAGTGAAAGGAGCCCCTCTGGCTCCCGGCTGGGGTGGCCAAAGCAAGCAGTACAGGGCACTGAGCAACTGGTCACCTGGGGCCACTTCATCACTTCTCTGAGCTGAAATATGAGTTCTTATCTTTGATAGTCATTTTTCAAGGTTTTTGTTAAGATTTTAGCAAAGAATATTGTGTCTGCTCAATATCTCTTAGGTCCTTTCTGCATTCCTCTCTCCCTTCTTGTCCAATATGAAAACCCACTTTCTTTTACTCTAGCTGTCAGTCCTTTGCATTTATTAAGATGTCTGCCTGATCTTCCCTGGGTAAGCCTGTCTAATCCTCTGGATGTAAAAGTTCAGAGAGCAGGAATACCGTGAGCCCAGGCTCTCTTCATGGCAACTCATACATGGGTGCATGGTGTCTGGGAGGGAGTTCCCAGGTAGTGATGGCAGCAGAGCATGAAAGGCATCTAGGAGTGAAGGTGAATATGACCAGGGGTCTGCCAGTCAGCAGTTGGCATCAGAGGTCCGATTCTGTAAGCTGAGTGTGTGGACAAATTCACTGCAGGCTCATTGCAAAGTAATAAAACTAAAGGTTTTCACAATGGTGTCTTGATGGGAGACTATTCTTACTATGTTATATTAAAAAGTGGAATATGAAATTATATCAACAGGGTGATCCTAATTTTAAAATTTACTACAATAAATCAAAATATTGGTATGAGCAGGTGCATAGGAATCTCTTCCCAGTGGCCTGTGAAATACATTGTTTTCCATTTCTGTCTTCATGGCAATATTATATTTACCTGGTCAAAGAAAGAAAACTGATGTCTGTTTCAAAGCAGATTATTGATTTTACTATTCTCTTGTTCTCTGTAGCTAATCCTATTTTGCAGTGAGTTCTTCCTTCCCTGGGCTAGCAAGTCATTCCTGCATTGGAGGCCCCCCCCGCCTCCTTTCACATACAGGACAGAAATCGCACAGATTCTTGTATTCCTTTTATAGTCAGACGTTCTGCAAACTAATCAAGATGGTAGCCAGTGCTGTTGGCCTTGGTTCAAGTGTTGATGGGATTTCTCTCTTTGGGAGTGAGACTGCATATTAGAGGAAATGGGACGTGGGAGACCAAATGCAGAACTCTAGAAGGTCAAACCCAAAGGGAGGAGGTGGTGCCTGACCAGGTGTCGTCACTGTTGGAAAATGCACTCTTTTCAGACTGAGCCTGGAAGGGGCTGATGACTGAGTTTGAATGTTTAGGGACCTTCTTATGTATCCAGTGTCTTCAGATCATTTCTTCTCCCATGAAGCCTCTTCTCAGTGAGTTCTCTATTCCTTCAGACATGTCCATAGAGCTCCTGTTCTCTGTTCATCCTTATACGAAGCTGCACTGTGTGATGTTGAAATGGAAACACATTCCAGTTACTGCATTTTGCCACGTATAATGCACTTCTGTGTATAATGGACACTCATATTTTTACAGCCCAAACTTTCAGGGAAAAAATCTTTTGCTTCAATTTTTAATTCAAATTTGTATTTGTTTATATTTTGGTACTTGCTTTTGTATTATAAAACTGGCGATCGTATTCCAGGGCATTGTTTTGCATGTGGATATTATCATTGATTTCTAGAGTTACACCAGAAACTCATAGTAAAAATAAAATAAAAGCAAAAATTAAAGAATTAGAAACATTTATATAGATACAGAATTAGTACTGCCCAGGTATAATGCGCACCCTTATTTTTCTCTGACAAATTTGGGCAAAAATTATGCATTATGCATGGCAAAATATGGTAATCAGTTAGTTGCCTCAGGCCGCAGACTTGCCCTGTGTTCCTGACCCTGCCCCACAGTGTCCCCCTCACCCGTGAATGCTCAAGTGTTGATCTTTCTCGGAGGAGCTGGTCTTCCTCCTTGATAGCCAGGCTTCACTCAACAGAGGAGCCTTGCCATGAAATCTCATCAGACTTGATGGAAGCAACCCTGTGGTAACACCTAGCTTCTTCTTTCAGAAGACGAGGTCTTCAGGATAGCAGCCTCTGTCCTATTTTATCCCCTTCCCAAGAAACCACTGGTAAAGGAAATTCTATCATGCCTTAGAGGACTGGGTGTAATTTATGCCTTTTAATGCTCTCATTAGCTGAATAATTTCTCACTGCTTTATACTAGCAGGAAAATAACTTTATGTAATTCCCACAAAGAGATTGGCATGTTTGTCACCTTTAGTCCCCAAACATGATGGGAAACTTTGTGTTAGTGAGTAATTAGATCTCTTTATTGATCTTCTCGCAGAAGTGATTCTGGCATGCATGCGTGGCTTAGCAGTGAAGTCTGAGAACTTTGTCTGGCACAACCCACAGATATCCCAAGCACCTGGGTTCATGTCCCAGGGATGGGAAAAGCAATTGAGATGAACAACTAAGTAAAGTAAATAAATGCTTCTTCCCCCTCTCTCTTCCTGCCTGCCTGGTCACTTTCATTCCTGCCTGCATCTTTCTTTTTTTTTAAAAAAAAAAAAGAAAAGAAGTGCTCTTTGCTTATCACGAACTAAAATTCTCTGTGGACCTTGTTCTCTAGGAAATGAATGTGATCAATGTACGCACATCAATTATCATCTTAGCCACATTCCCTTCATGGAGAAAGCAGAGGCTTTAGGTCTGGCTTTGGAGCAATGTTACATGGTTTTTAGCGTCTCCTTTTTCCTGTTGACAATGCTCCGACTTGTCTCTTTCACATTAGTTTGTTTGCGGAGTCTTGACATCAATGCTTTGCAAATAATATTGTGGTGAAATAGTCCGCGCAGAAATAACAATGCAGTTTCAAGAAAGCAAATTTGAGGAGAACATCGAAATAATGCACAAGCTCGATTCTCCTGCTTGAGTTCAGTTTTCCCGGAGGTTGCAAAAGTAGAGCTCCCGTTGATGCATACAAGTGAGTTTGTGTCTACACTGCCTCCCAGCTATGTGCCCAGAGGAGCACTGGGGGCTGGGAGCCCCACTGTAAACTCCACGGTGAGGTCTACGGAGCCAGCAAAACTGAAAAGGATTTTATGTAACTCAGAATTGAACAAGGGTATTATTCCGGCAAGCATTGCCCACAATGAATACTCATTTTCTCACTGCTGAGAGCTCTTTTGAAAACCGAGTTGAAACTGAAATTCTTGTTGCTCTAAGCTGTGTGTGTATGTGTCTACTGGTTTGATTTCTTCTTGTGTTCATTTTTGTGTTGCTGGAAAAATTTTGCGATTTCCTTCATTATTTTGTCTAATACATTGCTGTGTCCTACCGATAATCTCAGTTTTCAACAAGTAGAACTGTGAAAATCTGTGCTGAGTACATACCTAACTTGTAAGTGAAAATAGCGTGGATTTGTTAAAAAGATTGAAGAAGAGAGTTTTCATTTATCACATTAGTGTTGCTGAAAATAAAAGGGACTTTGCAGTAACAGCTGAAAGGATTATACCACTAAAGCTAAATGCTGAATTCAAATTTTATTCATGATTGTTTGATAAGATGCCTTGGCTTCTTTTTTAAGCATATGTGAATTTGTGTGTTGCTGACAACGGTGCTCTGAGGAAAGTGTTTTGTTATTAACTGCGGTTTAGTTTGTGGGGAAGCAGAGGTACAGCTGGGCTAATTTGTGCTCTCTGGTGAAAAGATGATGGAGGGTAGAGGGGCGGTTAGGTCAGTTGTCTCTGAAGGAAACAGACCACGTGCCCTTGGGTCTCAGGGGGAAAACAGCCAATGTGAAGAACTGAAATGGAAATAAAGTGGGATGCTCCTTCCCCGCCTCTCTTCTTCCCTGTCTACCTCCTCCCTTCATTCCTGCCTGCACCTTTCCTTTAGTAAAAAAAAAAAGGAGATGGAGATTTAAGTTCAGACATTCAGTTCCAAATTTGTGTTCTTACCTTTGGCCTCATACTTCTTCTCATTCATGCAGACGTACAGAGCCCAGAAAAAAAAAATCCAAAAATAAAATGATCTTAAAATGTAAGGAGGAGATGTGCCCTGGTGACTCAGTGGTTCAGTCCAAGGCCTCTGGCTGGCACCTTCCATCTACATTGCAAGGACCTGGATTTATGACTTGGGGCTGGGGAAACAACCAAGATGAACAGCTAAGTAAAATAAGTAAATTCTTCTTCCACCTCTCTTTTTCTGCCTGCTTATGCCTTTTCTTTTCTTTTTTTTTTTTAAAAGAAGACAAAGTAAAGAGCAGTGGCTGAAAGTATCCTGTTAAGATTCTGAGTGAGCTGGAATGGGGCTCCACCCTGTCCCTGCCATCTGCCCCCCAGGGACTGGGTGCACCAACCTCTGCAGCCCAGTTTTCCTCTCTCTACAATGGGGTGCGGCCACATGTACCCGCAGAATCATGGCGCCGTTCTCGTGTGTACTGGGAACTGTAGTCTTCATGCTGTAATCGCTTTGTTCTGGGTAGCTCTCACCACTGAGTCAGTGGGGTTAAGGGTTTTGAAATCGAACATCAGCAGACAAAATTGATTTTCTTAGCTTGGACTAGATCACATATTTGCTAGACTTTGGAATTTTATATTTGAAAGCTAGCACATGGTATTTTGGGGCCTGCTCCCTGGAAGTGTGAGAAACACCTAGATTAAACTGGTGCTGGTGCTGCTTCTGAAAGAGCTGTGTGCAAAGGCTGAGGCCTCCAAGAGGCCCAGCTGCTAGCGCGGTGTCTTTGTCCAGCACGGTGTATGCAAGATGTGGATGGGCCTGTGAGAAACCCCTCGAGACCAAGGGCATACATCTGTGTGTCCCATGGCGGGGGTGGGGGTGGGGTGGGGTGTATGTAGAGACATGGCCTTTGGGCAGGGTGGGGGGCAGGATTTTATGACCAAGGGCTCCAGGGTTTGTTGCCTGCACAAAACTCTTGAAGACTAGTCGGAGACAGTGAAGCTCAGGGGTCCCCAGAGTAGTGAACATTCTGAGCAGCTGAGCCCCCGAGCATGATCCCCTAGCAGCCCCCCGCCCCACGACTGCCACCTTGGGACAGAAAGGGGCAGGCAAGTGAGATCTTTTCAATAAAAGGGTCTAAGCATTAACTCATAAATGATTAAATCAGAATTATTTTACTTTTATTGACTTCATAAGGGAGTTTTTTGTGATACCCCAAAAGTGACCTTCTTGAAGAAAAGTACATAGAAAACTAGATTTCATGGCATATTTCAGTGTTTGTGACCAGGTTTATTTACTCAGATGCACTTAACTTGTCAAGGACACAGGCTGACCTATAACAAGGACTAAGTAAAAGTCAGCTGTGGTGTACAGGCTAATATATATCTAAAAGAGATCAGAGATAGTGTTTAGAAATGGCCCACAAATGAAAGCCAGACAGTACTTTGAAAGATTGGGAACAGTCCTAGAGCAAGGAATTGAGGAGAGCTGAAACGAATTAATGATGCCTTTTATAGACTAGGACAGGCAGAACATTTTGGAAAACTTTTGGTAATGTAAACATATCCCTCTCTTAGGAAGATCTTGGATTGCCTGTGTGCGCAGTGTAGTCAAGGTGATTGATTACCGACTTGCAAAATCCTTGGTCTCTTCTCCCTCAGAGCTGCCCTTGACTGCATTTCCCAACCTTAATTTGCTAGAAGAGCTCACAAAACTCAGGCACCCATTTATGCACGAAATCACTTCTTCATTATAAAGGATACCAAAGAATACAAATCAACAACCAAATGAAGAGACACAGGCGAGGTTCCCAGACAAAGGTGCTTCTGTCCTGCTGGAGCTTGGACAACCAGGCACAGGAAAGTGCTCCAATTTTTAATCTGGAAGCTCCCTGAAGCCCTGCCTATCTGGATTTTTTCTGGTGGTTCATTACACAGTCATGACTGATTAACTCATTGACCAGTGACAATCAGACTCATCTTCCACCCCTTCCCTCCTCTTGGGAGATCTGAGGGTGGGACTAGAAGTTCCAGCCCCTAAGCAAGTTGGTTTCCCTGGCAACCAGCCCCCTTTCTTGATGCTTCCCCAAAGTTGTTTCATTAACATAACAAGAGATACCTTGGCACTAAGAAATTCCAAGGCTTTTAGGAAATGAGTGGTGAATCAGAACTATGGATGAAGACCAGAAATGTAATGAAAAATATGTTTTGCGTTCATCTGAGTGATCAAAAAATACGTGTTTCTTATCAATTACAGTGTTGTAATGAATGAATGATATAGCACCATGGTTGATTTCCTGGTTTCTATCATTTGACTATGGTTTTGTGTGTGCAATTCATCAAGGAAGCTGGGCAAATGGTATCTGGCAATTTTTGTTTTTACAAGTTTTGCAATGTTTCTGTAAATCTGAAATTGTTTCATAATTAAGAATTTAAAAAGGAAGCCATTAGAAAGAAATCTCACATAAGCATCATTACCAGTTAGTTGCTCCATGTGAGGTTAAGAAATCACTCTTTTTTGTTTTGGAGACATGAGCTTACCAGAACACGTGGCAGAGTGCCTGGAAAGACCCCTGAAGTTGCAGCCACTTGTAACTTTCCCAGGGAAATATAGAATTAGCTGCAACCACTCACAAGCTTGTAAGAATCCAGACTTATTTGTGTGTCCCAGGTAATATACTGCTCTTCTTCCAGAGAACCAATCATTCAACAGATACTGCATGTTAGTATGGGGCACATCACTCTCTTCAACTTTAGAATAAGATAGTTCTGTCTTTTGGCAGGTCAGGTGGACATCAGTGCCCTGTGCTGTGTGCTCCTGCTGGGATAACCCAGGGGAGAGTAAATCTTGTCCCCATGCCTGAATTAATGAATAAACCTTGATGAGTGAAAAGAATTCAGAAACACCAGACAGTAAATAAAAGCTTAATAACAATGAAATAGGAAATGGGAAAAAAATGTGCATTTGGAAGAAGCTCACCTGAGAGATGGAACTTGAAGGCGGAGGGCCTGGCTCTGGGGCAGGTTTCTATCCACTTTTCTTATTTCACGGGCGGGCTTTGCTGGCTGGCTGCTGGGTCACAGGGCCTCTCTGGATGCCCTCTGGATGTTTCTCAACCATTTCAAAATTCTCTGTTTTCAAAAATCCCCCTTTACATTCCTTGACCGCTGCAGCTTCTCCCTGCCTCCTGTCTGCTGTGGGGCTGTTATCGTTTTTTTTTTGTCGCTCATACTGCCTCTTGTCTGCTCCAGCTCACTGTGTCCTCACAGTAGAGCCACGTTGCATGCAGGACAAGAGAAAATGTTGTGGAACAAATGACCTTTCAGGAACATGTGCAGAATGTTCCTGGGAAAAGAATGTTCTCAGTGGAGCTCTGATTTGTTGGAGTTTGCACAGGCGAGCCGAGTCATGAACATTAGACTGGGGCAGCAGATGCTATGGAGAAAAAAGTTCCCAAATAAAGTGTTTCCTGATTGCGAGATGCCCTAGAAAGGGCCCTGCTCATTCCTTGCTGCTAACAAACTGGTTTCTAACAGGATTTTTTGAAAAGAAATTAAGGGAACCCTGGTATAAATTATTTGATGTCAACCATTTGATCAGTTTCTTTTTTGCTTTTTTTTTTTTTTTTTTTTTTTTAATACTCAGTAGAACATGAGAATCATGGGCAGTGGCTTGCCCGGCGAGTGGGCAGAGACAGATTCACGGAAACGATGAGAGTGGCTGAAGGTGAGTCATGGGTCCACGTCTCCCCACCTCCACCTCCCACTGATGAGCGTTTAGCTTGGTGTCCGTCTGCACAGACACAAAGGTGAAGATAATTATTGATTTAAATTAAACCCAAGTAGCTCATTCTTTGCAAAATTATAGCTGATAAATGCCTAAATGTGGAATTTCTTCATGTGAGACCAGCTACCACCCTAGGTAGGGCTTATATTTTAAGATAGTTCATACTCAGCAAGGTGTAAAATTACACAGACTGTCTCTAGCAAAGCAGAATGCAGTGTTCAAAAGACTCAAATTATTTTATCCTAGGAAAAGTATCTCAGCCTGCGCAAAGCACACATGGTTTTATCTTGTGACTTTGTAAAGAAGTGAGTGTAACATTAGTTTGACAGATTTCTTCTATGAATGAAGACTTTCAGATCACTTCTCTGATATGTGTCATTTCAAGACGCCCTCCTTTAATTTATGTATGTGGCTCACCATGGACAGAGAACTTGAAATATTCTCCACGGCACACAAAGGCCCTTTGAGTGACATCTTGGAAGCTATTCTAAAAGTCTTAAGGGTGAGAGCTTCTGTAATATAATGAGGTCACTCTCCTGGGAAATGAATGATCAAATCTAGAACCGTGTGAGGCTGATAGGTCCCTGAGGCGGAGCAGTGGGCACAGAAAGGCAGTAACAAGTACAGCTGCATAGAGAAACCCAGGGATAGGGAATGCTAATTTTGACATGTGTCAGAGAATCAAAGGCAGGCCTTCCTGGAGCCACAGCGGAACAAAAAGAAGATCAGAAACTGAGTCTCTTTCTCTAGTTAACCATCGTGATCCTGAGCGATAATGTCTTGGGTCTCAATTTCTCCATCTGTAGAATCAAAAGTGTTATCAAGATTCTTTGTAAAGATGCTGCCGATCTTAGAATTCTGTCAATTAGGAAGGCTCATTGTTGAAAACTCATTGAATAACTTGCCTTAGAATTTCCCCCTTCAACTCAATTCACATATAAGAAATGAAGGGGCGATGCCAGTTTTCGTTTCCCAGTACATCAGATGATTTCTTTTCCACCCCAGTGCCTGTTTCATGAAGATCCCAAGTGTCCTAGAAAGACAGCCAAGCCAAAGGCCTCAGTATGCATAAAACCTTTCATTCTGCATCCTTAGATTCTAGCTTTTATAAATCCAAATCACAACTCAGAGATTTCAATGAACGGGTGATGACGTCTTCATTTATTGACTAGTTCTACATTTCTCCAAACTGTATTAGAACTGACTCCACACCACCTTCTGCCTCCCATTCAGTCTGGTCTCTGGGAGTGGGACTTCCATCTGCTTAACAACTGCCCAGTTATTTGAATGAACTGCTCTCCTGGGAGCTCGTTCCCTTGATAAAGCAGACTGAGCAAAGGGAAAATGAAATCAGATGTGGCAGGATGTGGAAGAATCATTGCATTGGGCCTGCACACATGGCGGGGTTCTTAAAAAAAAGAAAGACTGCATTTCAGTTGCAAGAGTGTAAAGCCCTTTCCTGGGAACATTGAGTGGAGGGAGCCCTGAGTTGGGAGGCACTGTAGTTGGAAGGCTCACTGTACAGAAAGCACTGACTGAAGTATCCAGGTCGGGTTTTCCTGGCATTCTCGGGTTTTCTACAGCATTGCCAGGAGCCCCAATCTGCCAGGAAGGCTCTTGGTGTCTCTGCAGACTAGCCATAGAGCCTGGAGTTATTGGACATGGGCCTGCTGTGGACACTTGGGGTGTGGACTCTTGTGCCCATTTTGGGAGGTTCAGCTTCTCTAGAGCTCGTTTCTGAACCCCAGAAGCACAGCGGTGGCTTAACCTTTCCAAAAGGGCCTCGGGAGAGCTGGTGGAAACTCGTGGTGCGTGAAGGAGAACGAAAGTGTTGCAGAATGAAGTTTCTGCCCACATTTGAAATGTCGGGGTGTTTTCTTCCCCTCAGGATCTTGATTGGATCCCACTTTTGAGTGCTTGATGTGACTCGGTGATAAAACTGAAATTTTTTTAATGTGATAGGAGAGAACACAAGGATCTTTAGGATATCAGTAGGGCCGGAGTCTCTGGATACGTATAGTTTTGTTTTGCAGGGCTTAGGTTTTCTCTTTAACCGCAACCTTTCTTCCAACTTACTTTATTCCAGGAAAATTCCCGGTGTGTGTATTTAGCTCTCCGTATATGCATTAAGACCATTTATAAAGAAATCATGTTAAATGCCATGAATTAGAGGACTCTTTATATTCCTAAGGAAAACTTTTTGTGGTTTAAATAAAAGCTGATAACTCTGGAGAGGGTTAAGGGTGATGGGGTGGAAGAGTTGCCAAATTTTTAAGAATCTGACTGTCTGTGTCCTCAGTACTCTGCTGTGAACAGCTGCTCGCCTCAGACTGGGTCCCGAATCTAGCGCCTTTGAATCTCCATCACATTTCTGTTTCTGGTCCCAGTTCTATGATGCCTTACAATCAAAAGAATGAGCTGATAGCCAGGGCATGAGTGGCGACTGAGAGCTGCTGATGCTGGTGACAGGTAATACAGATTCCAGTGATCTTCAGGTTTGGGGCATCACCAGTCTTGATTATGGAATCCACTGCTGACTTAGTTTTCACTTTTAATCCTTTCCTTCCCATTCCGACCATCCTTGTGTCATAAAATTATTTGTAGAGTCAGTAATCAGTGCTAACGATAGCCGTGCTCAGATCCATAATGTGACATGTTTCATGACAGAAACAGCTGTCAGATGGGCTGAAAAGATGAAGGTAGAATCCCTGTGTTCCTTCCTTAAGGCCAAAAACAGTGTGTTTGTACAATGGAAAATGTACCTTCTATAATGTCAGTCATTCAAAGCGTAATATTTTATTTATCCTTAGCTTTAACATACCAGTGTTGCAAAATAGAGCATGGTTCAAGTGTGGACATTGACAGTTTTATTAATTATCAATCGTGACTAGAATCACCGGGTTGGGGTGATTTTCACATGACCATTACATGCCTATTGGAAGTGTGAAATCGAGACCAATTGACCAATGGAGACTCTTCAGTGTGGGGAGTGGAACACTGAGTTCCTGGAAAAGTCGCCATGCATGACCATGTGTACATGACATCCCAAAATAGTCCTCTCTAAACAAGGATGGCCCTTCTCTCTGAGGTCCGTCACTCTTGATGAGCTCCTTGCTTGCAGAACACAGATTCTGAGCTGTCACAGAGGAGCTGGAAGTCACTAAGATCCAGACAGGCTCACATCTTGTCCTGCCCTCGCCATTGTGGGCCAGGCGGTCCCAGCCAGATCTGCGGGTCACTGGGAGGCGGAGGGAGGGGTTCGGGCTGGAATGCAGGAGAGGACTAAGTTAGGGGTCTAGGAGCCTGTGGCTCTCACGACGAGGAACACGTGAAACTTCACCAGCTGCGCTGTGACCATCATCCTACAGGCTTTGTTGAATGTGTTCCCTCGTTCTCCTTGGCTGGATTCCGCCTCCACTCCTAGCTTGCAGGCCCCTTGCCCACCACCTTATTGAGGGCAGAGCCTCAGCCTGTGACTTTCAGTTGCTCAAAGCTCTTTTGCAGTTTGTATCTTCTGAGCCAGGGAGGAGAAAATCAATCATGATCTTACATTTTGAAGATGAGGCTTCTCGGTTTCCATGAAGTCGGGATATTGATCAGCTCATGTGTGGAGCGACTTGGATGGATTTGCTTGTCAGAGGTGTGGGTGTTCCATTCCAGTGAAAAACCAGCCTGTTTTCACAGGGGTTCGGGTTCTTACCATCACTTGGGGACTTGGTCCTTGCGCATTTTACCTTTTTTGACTGACTGCAAGATCTAGCAAATCTGGACTTTTAGAGAAAACTCTGGAACCTCAAGGTTATAAATAATTTGTAGTCAAACCCACATGTATGCCAGGACATGGCTGTTTTTGTAGCTTCCTGACAAAGGAATCCCTATGTACAGAGCACAGCAGATGAGAGTCACAGGGCACAGACATAAACGTCATGCATGCCTTACCGTTAGTAACTGTTGCACACATTGTGAAGTGATAACTGTCTCTTAAGTGCAGTGCTTAGAGTCCTGAGCATATACAATAGGTTCTTGAAATGTAAGTGCAGTAAAATGCTAGAAATGTTACTCTGCTGAGTTGGTGCGCTGCTCCTGTGATGTGAATGCAAACATGAATATGTGATATGACAAGACAGGATGATGGTGGTAACATCTGCTGGGCCCACGGCTTCTCTGCCTGTGCTGCGGTCAAGCACCCACTCTGTGTCTTAGGACCCTCGTGTGGATCTCCACATAGGGAGCCCCTTCCTCACCTTCCCCAGCTCAGTCCCCAGTGTCATGACATTGCATGCTGAGGACACCACTCACAGATCACGCCAGCACGCACTTCTCAGGACTTGAACCCGAAACCCGCAGTTGGGCATCACAAAGATAAAATGGCCCCAAACAGAGCTGGGGAATCATTGGTTCCTGGCTCCCCGGACCGTCTCGTCGGAGGCTCTGCAGGTGCCACACCTGCTCACTCCTGGCCCTCTTGTTCCCGCCGCTGTCCTCACCCACCACTTTGTCTTCTCCGTCTGAGCCCCTTCTACTGTGCTCCTGGCTTCTCCTTGTGCCATAGCTGGAGTGACATTGAACATCAAGCATTACTGTCCCTATTTAAAACCCACTGCTCCTTGTGTCCCCCTCCTGGCTCCCCTTAGACCTACACTCCAACCTCCTGGTCATCCAGACATTCCACCAAGGTGTTCATGCAGCTTTTGTCGACCTCAAGACCTTTATGCTTATATTCCAGACATCAGCTCCCCTCCTACTAACTCTCTCCCCTGTGTTAGTTGAGCATCTACTGACTGACTTCTGTATATTCTTTCCCCCTTAGGAAGGTGAGACTCTGTGGGGCAGGCCCTCTCTGTTGTGTGTCGCGACCAGGAGAGGGGACGGGTTCTTTTCGACATTCATACTCACTGTGGCCAGTGTCTCATTCCTCATTCTGCTCCTTACCAAGCTCTCTGCCCAGCCCCTGGCTGAGTCTTCTTCCAGACATCGTATCTGCTTTTCCATCTTGGTCTGTACCTGTTTCTAGCGGAGGTGGGCTTACTGGTGGTTGGCAGGTGTCATCAGGGTGCACTCTCTGCTTGTCAGGAACCCACTGGGACATGGCACTCACTGGAACTCACTTCTGCCCACATTGTGATGTGGAAACGTGTCATGCTAACATTGTCTGAAACCACCAAGCTGAAGGTGTCGATGCCGTCTCAGACTGGACCCCTTGCTTTATTCAACGTGTCCACGGCAGCAAAGCCTGATGATATCTGCAGGGGAGAAATATGTCTTACTCCACATGGCTGAATCTTAAACATCTCAAATCTGCCATTTCCAATAGTGCAAGAAGCATTCTCTGAAATGAAGAAAATAAGAAGGAAGCCACATGCCTGCCCTCCTGTCACATCAGATAGAAACTCGAGTTCACCCTTGACCCTATCTCTCCCTCAGCCTATACCTTTAATTCACTGTGATGGACTCGCTTCCTGATGCTCACATTCTCTCCTTCTTCCATTCTAAACGCCATTATTTTCATTCGCTGTCTTGCCATTTCTTACCTGGATTTCTCTGGTCGTTTCATAACTGGGTCGCATGCTTCTGCTTTCTCCATCACTTCTCTCTTCTGACAATATGACATTCCTCTCATATAAGCCTTAGCTCATAGCTTCCTTACAAAACATTTGCTAGAGACAAAGTGTTCTATTCCTCTCTTAGGAACCTCATCCACAGTTTTCGGTGCAAATATGTCCTCCATGAAGCCTCTCTGGTTTCCATAGATACTTCTTCCGTGATTCCTTAGCATCTGGTACATTTCTTTTAAATTATTTATCATATGTGTGCAGCCATGTATTTCTGCGCCTCTTCCTCTTTAATTTTATGAGTGCCTGTAAGACAGAAACTCCATTCCCTTCTTTTTTGGCATTTCCAATAAGTAACCCTTTGCCCTGCACAGAATTGTAGCTTAAACATTGCTTCTCAGGTTGGCGTCTTTGTTCCTTTCGAACTTTCACCCCCACCCTCTTGCTCACAGTCTCACTGAGGCGAACGGAGAGTGGGTGGGAGGCTGAGAATCTCTCCAGGCAGAGAGCTGCAGACAACGATTTAGTAAATGCTGGTTTATAACATCTTCATGCTTGTATGTAAGACGGGAATGAATGAATGAA
This sequence comes from Solenodon paradoxus, assembly GCA_004363575.1. NCBI lineage: Eukaryota > Metazoa > Chordata > Mammalia > Eulipotyphla > Solenodontidae > Solenodon > Solenodon paradoxus. The sequence goes on along the minus strand of RJWH01000633.1, from coordinate 146,658 downwards.
CACGAAGTTCGCTTCCCCCAGAAAACCCTAGCTGATGACTCCATTGCACTCATTATTTTTCAGGTCCCGTTTGTGCTTGATTTTTAGTTTTTACTCTTTGTGTTTTTATTCTGATTTTCTAGTTGTTTTACCTTGGGTTGTTTAAAAAAATAAATAACACCCGAGGTCACCAGACATGGGAGCAAACCTCTTTTCTTCCTAACAGCATCGAGTAGGAGTCTTTGTCTTCGTGCACAGTAGATGCTCCATGAGTTTGGTGAAGGATTGAGCTCATCTTCTGAGCTGAGACCCCATGAAGTTGGAAGGCAAGTAGAGTCTGAATGGCAATGGAAGCATTTTTTGAACAAAATGCACTCATATTGTGTGGAGTGGGGTATTTTTTTTTTCATTTGTTCACTTAGCATCTTTTTTTGCTCTGGTAAGTCAAGTATTTTCTCTCTCTCCTGCTCTGCTTCTCTCTCTCTTAAGCTGCAATCACTTCCATAGACCACATATTTATGATATTAGATGATGAGCTCAGGCCCGCCTACACGTGGAACCATCACTATAATCAAAGTGAAGACCTTTGTGAATTCTTCCCATGCTTCCATCCCTGTGCCCTATTTTCAGTGATAAGCAATGCTAAAAGTTTGTATACATAAAGTCACATAGTATGCACTCTTGTTTGCCTACATTTTATTTCTCAGCAGAGTTTTTTGAGAGTTAGCCCTATTAGGGCATGTATCAATCTTCCCTTCTGCTTCATTGGTGAGTAGTCTTCCATTATATGAGTAAACCAGGGTTTGCTTTTCTGGCCAGCTGGACTGTTTTGACTATTAAAAAAAGGTCGCTAGGAACATTTGTGCACAAGTTTTTGTACTTACATATGCTTTCATTTCTAGTGGACAGATATCTCTATGGGTGAACAGCATTTAAGTCTGGAAATGCATTGGCCGGGGTGTGTTTTACTTTTTTAAAAAACAAGCAAAATGTTTCTCATAATGGTAATACCATCTCATATCCCACCAGTATGTATGTGCTTCATTTCTTCCTGATTTTTGGCCATACTCCCTAAGATCCATCTTTTAAATGTTGGCCACTCTAACACGGGTGTTGTGGTTATCATTTGCAAGTCCCTAATGATAAAAGACGTTGAACATTATTTGATTTTTTTGCTGGATATGTATTGTGTTGGGAAAATATCTGTTCAGATCTTTTGTCCATTATCTTGTTGGATTGGTTGTTTTCTTCTTGATGAATTTTGAGAATTCCTTATTTATTTTAGATGTAAGTTCTTCATTAGATGTATGTTTGGCAAATCTTTTCTCCCAATCCGTAGCTTGACATCCAATCCATCTGTCTTTTCATCCTCTTAACAGTGTACAAGTTCTTTCAAAACAAAAAGATTTTGTTTTGGTGGCGTCCTATTGGTCAGTTTTTTCTTTGATGGGTTATACTTTTGGTGTTGAATCTAGGAAATCGTTGCCTAAGCGCAGGTCACAAAGTTTTTCTCTTATGTTTACTTCTAGAAATTTATCAAGGTCTAAGATCAAGGTCTAAGATCCATTTTCGTTTAAGTGTTATATCTAGTACAAGGTATGGATTGAAGTTCTTTTTTGGCCTGTTTTATCTAAGGATATATAGATAGCAAGTTGTTTTTCATCTGTTGAATTAATTTTGGGCCTTTGTCAAATTCAGTTGTTTATATATGTATGTTTGAGTGCATTTTGTTTCAGTTATCTATTTGCATATATTCATGCCCATACTCCACTAACGCCGTAACTATAGGTTCATCATAATTCTTGAAATAAGGTAGTGTTGATTGTATCACTTCTTTGTTTTCTAAAAGTTGTTCTGAGTACGCATTGTATTTCCATGTACATTTCAGAAAATGTTTTTCAATTCCTACAAAAAATAATGATATTTTGGTTAGATTTGTTTTGAATTAATAGGTCTATCACTTTGGGAAGAAATAACATCTTAGTAATGTTGAATTTTCCAGTACATGAATATGGTATATGTATTTCATTTATTTAGAATTTTTTAAATTTCTCTCAGCAGTGCTTGGTAGTTTCCAGTTTCTAGGTCTTTTGTATATTTTGTCGCATTCATTTTTATTGCCTATTTTTTGATACTGTCATTAAGGAGACTTTAAAAAAAAACGAAAGAAAAGGTACAAGCAGGAATGAAGGTAAGTTGGCAGGCAGGCAGGAAGAGAGAGGAGGAAGAAGCATCTTTACTTTATTTTTAGTTAGTCGTTCACAGGGATTGCTTCCCCCGGGCCCTGGATTTGAACACAGAGGTATGTGACTTGCTCCTTCAGGGGCGATTGACATAATCGCTACTCTACCAGGGTGCTCCTGGAAGTTATTTTAAAAAATGCAATTTCCAGTTTGTTGTTGCTAATGTGTAAATATAAAACTAGTTTTAGTGCATTGATTTTCTGTTCTTCAATCTTGCTAAACTCACTTTATTAGTCCTAGCAGTTTTTTCGTAGATTCTGTTGGATTTTCTACATAAACAATCATGTCATCTGCAAATAAAGACAGTATCACTTTATCTTCTTCAATCTGGATGCTTCTTATTTCTATTTTTTTCCTTATTACACTGGCTAAAATCTCTCATTCAATGTTGAATAGAAGTTGAATAGAATATCCTTGTCTTGTTCCTGATTTTAAAAGAGCAGGGAGTCTTTTGGTCCTTAGTTATGATGCTGTAGTAGATGTGTGTTTATCAAGTTGAAGAAGCCCTCTTGTATTCCTACTTTGATGAGAATATTTTACAATGAGGAATGTGTGTTCAAGTTTGTCAAAATTAACCCTCCCCCCTAATACCGCATACCTTTCAGTAGTATAGCAGGGTGTTGTCTGCTAGTATGCTGAATCGCACTGATAAGTTCTCATGAAAATTTATTATTTTTTTCTGTTGACATTGCTGTTTTCATTTTAAGATATCGAAATCACACCTCAATTTGTGTATTCCACTCCACACCCATCACCAGCCTTGCAGTGCCCTTTATTACCACCTCTTTTCTGCCTTCCTTCATCTCCCGCTTGTCGATTTATAAGTTAAACTTGCCTTGAATTGCTGATACACACTCTTCTTGGGTCTTTGCACGTGTTATTGTATTTGGATATGCGAGGATGTAAGTATTTTTTATAAGTCTTTAAGAATGGATATTTATCTGTAGTTTTCTTGTGATTTTTCTCTTGGCTCTGGGTGTCAGGGTAATTTTTGACTTCACAGAAGAAGCTGTAAGTCTGTATTTATCAGTTTTTTGGAAGAGTGCAAAGTTGATATTCATCTCTATGGGTCTGGTAGAATTCACTATGTGGGAAGAATTTGATTGAGCATTTCAGTTTTCTTAAATAGATTTAAGGTTATTCATGTCATCTCTTGTTTTCTCGCGTAAGCTTTAGTCGTTTGTGTCTTTGAAGAATTTGTCCATTTCATCTGAATTGTAGAAAGCAAAGCGCAAAGTTTAACATATGTGGACACTGAAGTGATGTTACCCCTTTTATTCTTGATACTGATATCTCTGTTTTTTTCTGCTTTTCCCCCCTTTCCCTATTGGTCTGGTAAAGAATAATGCTTTGGTCCCATGGATTTTTGTTTTTGTTTTTAAAGGAGAGGTGCAGGCAGGAATGAAGGCAAACAGAGGCAGGCAAGAGAGGAGGAAGAAGCATTTTCTTTATTTTATTTAGTTTTTCATCTTGGTTATTCACCTCAGCCCTGGGGCGTGAATCCAGGTCCTTGGGATGTATGTAGACTGTGCTCTTGGCCAAAGGCAACTGACCAAACCACTACTCCACCCAGGCATGCCTGAAGTTTCTTCTTTAACAGTAGCACCCCGAATTCTGACATGTTTTCATTTTCAGTCAATGATGTGTGTCCTTAAATTAACTAATCTTTTCCTCGGCACTGTCTGCTTTGCAGTTATTCTCATCTATTTTCATCTTTGTGTAGTTTTCATTCCAAAAGTTCAATCTTTTTAAAATATCTTTCAACTTTTGGAATATACACTTCAAATTCTGAAAACTTTCAAATATTCTTGCTAACCCTAATTTTCTTAAAAATTCTAGGTCTGCTCTGCTTTGGTTCATTGATGTATTTCCTCATTATGGTTTCTATTTTTATTCTTTCTTACATGTCTGGTAATCACTGTTTGGATGCCAGACATTATGGATTTTAACTTGCTGAGCAGTAGATATTTTTGTCTCCCTATAAATATTCTCGTGCTTTGTTCTGGAACACAGTTAAGTTCTTTGGGAAGTTCGATCCTTTGGAGTTTTGCTTTTAATATTGATTAGTCAGGATAGGAGCATTTCTTAGTCTGGATTTCATCATTCGTCATCACTGAAGGACCTCATACCCCAGGACTCCTGTTCTGGTTAAAACAGACACTACTCTTAGCCCAAGAAGTTTGTTTGAATTTCTAACAAATATTCCTCTGATTATTTGTATTCTTGCTTCTCAATTGTCTTTTGAGTCTGTTTTTCCTTCTGCTGTTTTGACATATTAGCTTAATCTAAACTCAAAACAGTCATCACACTATGAAGAATGACGATTCTTTGCTTAGCTTTATTAAAATGTCGGTCATTTCATTACATTTGGCAATGATATTACTTTTATGGAGATTTGATACTGCTCACTCGAAAATAAATGTTATGTCCTTTGTTGGGGTGGTGGTTGTTGAATCAAATTTGCAATTCAGTTTCTTTCTCACAGTCCTCAAAACTAACATTTAACAGATGAAGTTTCTGACAGCTGAGCGTTGGGAGAATAAACATGCATCTGTTGAACACAAGCTAAGCAGGAATCTTTGGGGAGAAATAGGGGTGAGGCAATAATGAACTTGAAAGAAGGAGAACTAGCCCATAAATATCTTTTATCTACCATTAGGCCTTCTTCTCATCTTTTGTCTCTCCTCCCACTTCACTCTCCTCCTACTTTATTTCTTGGACATTAATATTTTCTCTCTTTTTTTTCTATTTTCATTCTATTGTACGAGTCTCTCTCTCTCTGTCTCTCTCTCTCTCTCTCTCTCTCTGTCTCTCTCTCTCTCTCTCTGTCTCTCTCTCTCTCTCTCTCTGTCTCTCTCTCTCTCTTATTTTCTTGTTGTGGGTCCCTTGTCACTATGTTTTCATCTTCAGAGAACAGTCCCCTATAAACATATTATAATTGCGATTCCTGAGTCTGATCACACAGCAATCAGTTGAATTCTCAAAAGATCCACTCTGGCATTGAAATGGAAGGATACACCATGAGGAATAAATACTTCTTTTATCAAGAAACACGCCAACAAATCCTCAACCCTTACCTTGATGAAGCATATGTATAAACACTCTTGTGTTTCTCCCTGTTTGTAATTCCCAGCGGCAAATAAGCTCATGACATTAGTCACATCAATCCATCTGTCCCTTTTTCTTCTGGGGTATAATCAATTGACATTTCTTTGGCAGCCAGAGAGGCTAACCTGGCAGCATGTTTTTTCATCTGTCTTTTCTGCAAATTGCACGGGGACCGTTGCCTCCCCTTTGCTGGGCGTGATTCATAGAGACTTGCTTGGCAGATGAGCTGGAACTGCAGAGGACTCTAAAGTGATGGGGGAGGAGGGGTGAATTGAAATGCAGGATGATCCCCAATCCTTCCCTAGATCTGTGTTCAGCAGATAATACAAGCATTTGATGACACGTCCTTGATCAAGACCCTCAACCTATTGGGAACCTGTTGAGAGACACCTATCTATGGCAGACATTCTGGTTGTCCTCCCTTGTGCTCTGAGCTCCATGAGACCGTCTTTAGGGTTCACAGTGAGTGCGATGAAGGCGCTACCCCAGCACAAAGCCATGTGAGTCTCTGGGGTGTTGGGAGATGAGAGACTTCTCTGCAAAGTCAAATCCCTGTAAGTTTTAGGGTCGCACCAAGCGTGATGTGCTTTCATCTCTCAGTGGAGAGGCATTGCAGACGTATGGGAGGTAGAACTGGCCATGGAGATACAAACACAGGAGCCCATTGTTGCTTGCTCTTCAAGGAACTTAAGACCAATTTTCTTTAGTTAGGTTTTGTATTATTTACAAGCTCAGTGTTTTCGGTGGAAATTTGGGGAGATAGTTTGTCTCTTTTTCCAAACCAGGGAGACAATAATCCAAAAGACTTTCTGCTCACCACCTCTGAAACTCTGGGCCAAGAGGGGTGAGTAGAAAGTCAGGGCGAAAGTGGGTGTAGGCTGATACATGCATTCCCTGTTGCCTGTTTTCTCCGATGCTTTCTTCCCTGCAGAATTTGAGAAGTGCCTCGGGGAGGATGCTAGACAATTCGGTCCTTTGGAGAGGCAGAGGGAGATTTTCAGAAGGAAGGGAGGCTGACCCTGCTGTTCAAGGAATGAGAAGTTGGCCACTAAGCAGATCATGCTGTAGAAACAACTGCTTCCCAAAGAAGTCAGAAGTCCAGTAGTGTGATAAAAAAATACATGGAGGGAACGTTAAGTTTAAGGTGTGTACGTCATCATAAATCAGCTTCTCTATATAATACATAAACACATCATAACCATAGCCAGTTCTAGCATTTAAAAAAGTGTGTGTAAGTAATGTTTACATCCAAGGAATTTAAAAGATTTATCATAATAGAGACATGCTTAATTTACATCTTTAGAATTGATAACTACTTAACTAAAATAATATATTTCTTCAGAAGCATTTTCCCCACCTCGCGCTTATAAAATGGAATTTTTAAAGTCATGCTTCCCATGCATTTGTACTACCAAGGACCTCAAAAATCTGGAATTTGCAAGACCTCTTACTTCCACAAGAACCTTCTGTGTTACAAGGCTTCTTTAAAATATGTGTGGATTTGGATATAAAAGTGTTCTGAGCACATGTTGCTGTGTGGGATCAATTTTTTTATACACCTCCCCAATTTTTTCACTTATTTCAGCATTCCTCCAAATAATTTTCTAGGGTGCGGTATTGCATTATCAAATTTAGTCCAGTAGAGCTTTAAGAAAGCTCTCTACAGTCAGATATGCCACATACACATGTGAACTGGAAGCATTTTGAAATCTGTGTCCCCTCACCCTATCCAGGGCAGGCATTCTGGTTGTCCTCACTTGTGCTCTGAGCTCTGTGAGACCTTCCTCAGGCTTCACACTGAGCGTGATGAAGGCACCAACCCAGCACAAAGTCATGTGAGCCTGCTGGTTGTTAGGAGATGAGAGCCTTGCAAAGACCAGTCCCTGTGAGTTTTCGGGTCACACCAGGCATAACGAGCTCTCATTTCTCAACGGAGAGGCATGACAGAGATGTGGGAGGTAGGATTGTGGATCTCAGACCAGAGTTAATCTTGCATCCGTCTAGCTCCACACTCTTGAATTTCAATTTATTCATGACTTAGATAATCATAATAGTATGCACCTTGAAGGATTGCAGAAGGATTCGATGGAACATATAAAATGCTAAACAGTGTCTAGTACCCAGGGAGTGCTAAAAACTGTTGACTATGACTAAAATATAAACAAAGACACCGCATGGATAAATGTATAGCAGAATGCCTCCAAATGCACCGTTTATTTTAACAGGTAGATGCCTGTGGAAAGGAGTTGAGGAATAAGACAGGGAGCTGTGTATATAACTTGGATGCTGAAAATTGATGTGGGAGGAGACCTTATATAATGTAGGTTCCCATTTGGGGAGAAATAATATAAACTCAAACATCATTACTTTTTATTTTTGTTTTGTTTTGTGATTCCGCATGTAGAATTTACCTCCTCAATTAAACCAACCATGAAAAAAAAAAAAAGACTTTTCTATATTGAATTTCTTTGAAGCATTTTCAGTGTTCAAATCTCATTAGTATTTCAACTCATGCTTGTTTTCATCAGTACCATGTAAAGACACAGGTTGCCCATCAGAGCCTGAAGATGGGGTCCTGGGATTTGCTGTCTCAGTGTCAGACTCTCTTGTGGATCCAGGCATAACAGGCAGGATTCATTTATTTCGCTTGTCTTTAGCTGTAATCAGTAATGTCATGGTTGCTATTCTGGTTCTTTCTAGCAGCCATCTGTTCGATCACATAAGAATCACTTATTCTTTCTCTAAATGTCTTTTGGTCATATATCCAAGTTTCTAACCTATATCCATTTTCTTCTTTCTGAAGAATTCTTTCACCATTTCTTGAAAAGCGTATATACCTGCAGCATGTTTCGTCCATTAATGTTTGTCTCAGAGGGTCTATTTCTCCTTTGCTTTTAAAGAATGATTTTATTGGATAGAGAATTTTAAGTCGGTGATTTTCTTCTTTTAACACTTTTAGTTCTTTATTCCACTCTAGTCTTGCTGTCATGGTATTCAAAGTCTGATTTGATCCTGTTTCTCTATAGGGAAAATGAGAGGTAAGGTGTTTTTTTTCCCCTCCTCTGGATGTTTTCAAGATCTTCTCTTTGGCTTTGGACTTCTATAGTTTGAATATGACTTGCCTGAGTGTAATTTTTTTTCTGCTTAGTCTGCTTGATGCTATTCTCTGAACTCTGGATGTTTTCAAGATCTTCTCTTTGGCTTTGGACTTCTATAGTTTGAATATGACTTGCCTGAGTGTAATTTTTTTTCTGCTTAGTCTGCTTGATGCTATTCTCTGAACTTTCATATCGATAGTTAGGTTTCTGGCATTAGTTTTGGAAACTTCTCAGGCATTGTTATGTACATAGTTCTTGTGTTCCTTTCTTTATTCTCCTGATAGTCCCCGGATAAGTGTGTAATGCCTCTTTGAATTGTCTGATGGTACATGGGTATTCTGTTTCTTTCATTCTTTTTTCTCTTTGTTTAACCTACTTTGTTGTTCATCTTGGTTGTCCCCCCGACCCTGGGTCTCACACTTGGGTCCTTGGATGCATGTGGACTATATCCAGTGGCCTTGTCCACTAGGACACCAAGAAATGCTACACTATGGATATTTTTATATGCTCACTGGTTCTTTCCTTCTCTATGTCTCATCTACTGATAAATCCATCTAAGGCATTCCTTTCTGTTATAGAGATTTTACTTTCTGACATATCCCTTTTATTATGAGAGTCTCCAGTTCTCTACTTGTATTACTTACCTGTTCTTACATATTGTCTACATTTTCCATTAGCGCCCTTAGCATATTAATTGGGGATATTTTAAATATATTGTTTGATAATTACAATCTCTTCCATATCTGAGTCTAGTTTTGATGCTTGTTTTGTCCTTTTACTGTGCTTTTTGCCTTTTAGCATGTGTTGCAATTTTCTTTTGAAAATCAGTCATAATGTACCAGATGAAGAGAATTAAGGTAAACTGGCTTGTAGTGTGAGGTTTTATGTTGATCTGATTATGAGTTAGTCAGTGGTTACTGTTTTCTACAGCTTTCTGGGCTAAAATTTCATCTATTCTTTTTGTGTTTATCTCGTTGGCTTTGGGTTTCTCTAGAGACTCCTTCTTAAACAGTGTCTGAGCCTTTTCTGTATTTCTGTTATAACTCTTAATATTATACAAGAGCCCTGTTTTGGTAACAGTTCTGGGGGCTCAGAGGTGTTATACCATCTTACATTAGGTCTTTGTGACCCTGTGCCCCTGGGCCATGGCCTTCGCAAGTGCATCTCAGCTTTTTTTTTTTTTCTCTCTTTTAAGTGAGATGGAAAGCTATAGGGATTGTAGTGGAGTATTATTTTTCCCTCCCATTGGTAAAGTGGTTTTACTTGAGAATAAGTCTTTATTAAGAGAAAGAAAGCACTCTGAGCATATTTCAGATTTATTTATTTTTTCTTCCCCTTGCTGAAAGTGTCACAGAAGTTTCCTGTCATCTCACACTGATAACCTGGCAAGGTTCCTTGTGGTAAAACTCACAAAAGTATGTCCCTCCACCACCCCCACCCCCATGCATCCCTGAAGATTGGGCCTCCAGGAGTTTTTAATTTTCAAGGTAGTTCATGCTTAATCTCCAGCAATCCATCAACTTACTAGCTGCTTGTTACAGTGGTAACTGCACAACTGTATACCTTATGCCATTGAGCTGTGAATCTCTGGCTCTGTTTTTCTTTCCAGTTTTCAAGGCGGTAGTTTGCTCTGCGACCTCACTTCTCAGATGGCCCTAAGAAGAGTTGTTGCTTTTTCAGTTTATTCCGCTTTTGCTTGTTAAGACAGGAGTAAAAGACATCCCAAGAGTAGAAACCAGAAATTCCATACAGGTTTTAGAGTCTCCTCAACCCAGGGCTGCAAATCATGGAGCTTCTGCTGTAGGAAGATGTCTCCACTGTGTCTCTCCTTCCCAAAGTCATAGGACACAGAAGGAATCAGTCTTTGCTTTAGGATTCCTCATTTGTATCCTGATTATTATGAAAGGCAAATAAAGCAACGTACTGGTATTTTTTTAAAAGAGACATTCTGGACCATGGATTTCTCTGTGCTGCTTATTTTGGCCAATGGGAACTGCCATGGCATTATCTCAGCATTTGGAATGCATGTGAGCTCAGGGACGAGCGAGGCTTTCTTGGGCAGTATGGTCTTCTTGGTCTCCTTTTGTTGCAAATATTCTCCCCCCCAATTTCTTGTGTGATTTAATAGTTCTTCTTAAAGTTAGAATCTAAATACTTTGCTTCTGAGGGAAAAATTCTCACCAATAAGAATTGCTCTTTATCAAAATTAGAAATGTTAGAAATGGGATAAGTTAATGAGATTTCTTGCTTTGATCTTGCATAGTTGTGATTCACAGAGCATGTTAGTATATGTGTGGTTATACTTAACATTGTCGGCGCAATGCAGATTATATGGAAAAAAATCTTCAAGTTTATTTCTCTACTTTCTTTGAAAGTGCTATCAGAATTATTATGAATAAACCTGGTGATAAAATAAATATCTTTACCGGTTACCCCATAGGAACCTTCAGCCATGCATAATGCAGAGCATAAGATTTCAACTGCTTCATGTACAAAAGCAGTGAACTGATCATCATAATTCAATGCCATGCTGCTCTAAGCTAAAGTCAAGCACTTACTTTTCTATGTCTTGGAAGGTTTTGGTTGATAAGAAATTGCTGTTTCACCAATGTCTGTGGCCTGTCACAGGAATCTCAGGAAAACTTCATGGTGTTGAAAGCACGGGCACAGATGTATCTGAAGAGATGTTTGCTGATCTCACTATCACGTGACGCAAGCTTCCAGCTCATCACCTTGATGAGTGGATCGGACATGGTTCCTGTCTCTCTCAGATGAGGCTGTGAGCTTTGCCAAGCGTGTCAATCAAGGGCCCTGAGAGCAGGATGTGTGGGTGAGGATCCTGATTCGGCATCCTCCCGTCACACACCCTAGTGACCAAGTGGCAATCAACATTTCCTCAGAAATTAAGCGGAATTGAAAAATGGAAGTAACTCACGTTGTCTCTACTTCATAAGCATAATGACTTAGGCTCCATTTTACGATGTTTATATTTTCATTTTGCATGAAAAAGCAGATTGCTCAGACACTCGTCAGTATGCCAGCGTTTCATTTGCTTGAGACAAACTTGTAAGAGAAACAGAATCCTTAGAGCCTCTGAGGGTAGAAATCAGTGGTAACACCAACCCCCAAGAAAAAGTATTTAATTACCTGTCGTAATCTTCCTCCTGCACTACAGCCACTTGTCCTCTCATATTTCTTTAATGTTAAGATGATGTATACACTCTTGTCTACGATACAATAAATCAGAGGGGGAATTGTCTCTGAGAAGAGGAAGATCCCCTCTAGGTGACTATTTCATGTTTGGAAATCACGAGAGCTACTTGGGACTTGAGGTCAGTCAACACTGAGTTGGCCAGTGAGAGATATTCAAACAGAGGTTGAAGGTTGAAACCTGGAGTAATTTCCAACTCCAATTCTTTATAATTATATTCACTTTAACCCAGTTCACTGTGGGCTGATTTGCAGTGAATTACTGGGAAGAATTGGCCAGTTGTAATTGTAGCCACTTGGACCAACACATGACCCTAAGCAGATCAGTAACTTTACTCCTTGTAATTCGTTTTTCATAGAGATTAAGTCATTAAATAACTTGCTATTAAATTCTTTCCCTGAAGAGCCCTGGGTCATTTACTTCTCCACTATGCTTTCCATTCTTTAAGCCCAGCAGAGAGAGCTGCCCATGTGCTGTGATGAAGTGACACCAGACAGGGCTACCATTTCTCCTAATTATTTCATTTTCTGTTGCACTTGCTTCTTCCTTCATCCCTCTTTGACTTTTTCATGTGTGTTTTCCTTCCCTGTAACATGGATAGCTGAATCATCTCTTTGTCCCCTGTTGTCATAAAACTCATATATCAGAGACAAGAGAAAATAAGGAAAACAAAGAAATGAAATAGTAACCAAAAGGATGTGTGAGAAAACAGAAAATTGGGACAAAGCAGGATGAGTAAAGCCAGAGCCTTACTATCTCCGCTGTCTCCTGAGAAGGTGTTTATCATTTCACCAGTGACAGAAACCTCTGGAAGAGGAGGGATGGGAGGGAAGGGGATGAAGAGTAGAAACATGATATAAAGATACCCAGTGAAGTGGGAGAAGGAGAGGGGAGGGATAAGGAGGAGAAAGGAAAGGAGAAGAAGGGGATTGGATGATGTTAGAGTTTGAGACCTGTTAGAATAAGCACACTTGATCAGAACTCTTGCATCGTTACTGACATCATCATGTGTATGATAATGAGAGGTTTTGTGTAATTCCTCAAACCGGAGATAAAATTCCCATCCCTTTCATCTCTCCACTTTGCTTGTCTCCTGTGAAATTTTGCCATGAGGTCGACATTGTGTCCCAGTGTTTATGCTGACACCAGCAGGCCAATGCCAAGGCCAAAGGATGATTCGTACTTGGCTCAAGACATAGCCTTATTGTTTCTCAAAAAACCATTTTATTCTTATTTGCCTAGAATGAAAATGGTTATTTTTCTTTTAATTGCTTGTCCCCAAGTCTTTGTACATTCTTTTGTAGAAGAATGTCAGCTGACTCATTTTCTACAGGAATGTTGTGAGAACAAATATGAGTTGAGATCTCTGAACTCTTTTTGTAAAGAAGGATGGTTCTTGAAGTGTGATTCTTGCTTTAGAACTTGCATAAGAAAATGAGACTTAAATAAACCTGAAAATAAGGAAGAACCTGGAATTTTATTACAGGTTTGTACTTTAATGTCTTCTCAACAGCCTAGCAAGAGCTGAAAGTAATGGAACTTTCTCCCAGTCTCTATGTGGTTGAAAGGATCTGACTCTACTAATCTTTTAAGTATACTTTGTGTATTAGAATGTGCAACATCGGTGGCTAGTTTGGCATTTCATCATTTCTTAGCTACTCCTTGAAAGTGACTAGTGTAATCCCGGAGTCATGGAATCAATAAAATAAACATGATTCACTACGCATTTGAAACAATGTGGCTAAAATCTGAACTGAAATAGGCAGTAGCCTGAAACACTGATCACAGAAACTCCAATCAGTGATATCAGTGACACCCTTAAGGCACTCAGCAATGAATGATTCCTGTAGAAGAATTTTCAGCTTTTCTGGTTGCTCATGCCACTTCCCCAAAGAAACACAAGATGGAAACCTATCAGTATCAACGAAACCAGCATAGTCATGGAGTCCTGGACGCGTAGTCCACGATAGCGGTCAGTCCACAGTATCTCTGAGGCATCAGTAGGAAGCATTAGTGTCAGACAGAAATAGCTGCTGAAGTTTGGCATGGGAAGTTGTGCTCTGCACTCACAGAGTGAGTGGCAGGGGCCAGGGAAGGTCCAATAGCAGGTGTGCACTGGACACAGAACGGTTGTTCCCTACAGATGGAAGTGATTGGTGAGATTCGGTGGCCTTTGTTACCTATCAATAATTAAAATAATGTGTTTATTTTATATAGATTAGTTTGAAGCACGGCTCCTTTTTAAATATACATTCTGATGATGTGAAAGAACACTCATTTGGGGCACCTTGGTGGCTCAGGTGCTTAACCAGTGTAGACCATGTCAAGCCCTAGGACCTAGGTTTTGGGGGGGAAAGCAACCCAAAACCCTCAAATAAATAAAAGTACTTCCTCCTTCCTTCCTCTTCCATCCCTCCTTCCTTCCTTCTTTCCTTTATTCCTTTCTTCCTTTCTTCCTTCCTAAATGCTTCTTTTTTCTCTTAAAAAGAGAAAGAACATACATCATGTAAATACTAAAATTCTCAGTCAACAGGTGCAATTAAACAGGACCAGGCATCCTATAAGACAAGAAAGCAGCTCTGTATGAAAAAAGCTCTTTTTGCTCTTGCCTGTCTGACTTCTGTCAATTAAATGAAAAACAACCACACAAACATGATATGATGACTCTATATAATTCTCCATCGTTCTTCTTATATAATTTCCATCATTCTAAGAAACAACTGGGGAAAGATAGAAAGTTGGGGAGAGGAAGGATAGACAGAAAAATGACACAGAGATCTGTCTGGTTATACTGACTTGGGACATCACACTTGGATTTTTCCTGGGAGTACTGTTTTCTTTTGTCAAGAGGGAGTTGTTTCTCTAAGCAATTAGCTATTTGTAGGAGTAAGCTCATTTACCAAAGCTCTTTGAAATGAAAACATCTTCACTAGATTTAAATCTTCTATTCGCATCTATAATTTCAGTCTTTCCAAAGATGGCACTGGTAAGTTTCTTGTCAAATAGCCTCAGAATTAATGCTGAATGCTGGATGTGTAAGCGAACCATCTAGACCAGCTGAGAACAGTGGAGTCAGTGGGCAGTGCCTGAAGGAGAAAGGCTGGGAAATAACCCGAGGGTGAGCCCCCCACACCCCAGAGGCTGATCTCTGCGCCAGCCCCCAGCCCCAGGAGGAGAAAGCCCCTGGGCAAGCCAGCTCCCTCCACTGCGCCTCTCAGGGTGTAGCTGCCTGGTGCCCAAGAGGCCCTGCCAGCTGCCTGCTCATCAGGTTTATGCGTTTGTGCTGAGGTAGTTAATTCCACCTCAGCACTTTCCCAGATGCAGCTACTATTGATAAAAGGACTTCCACTTAGGGGAGAAGCACAGCTCTAGACACAGCCCTTATTAAACATATTCTTACCGAAGTAGACTTGGTGTAAGACCTTGATTCACAGCAAACCCCTCGGTGGCGTCCCAGGCAAGGCCGCCCTGTGGTCCAGCCAGAGAAATGTGTGAGCACGCTAATGGGGCCGAAGCTCATGCTGCTTCAGCACTTTTCCTGGGGCCTTGCCAAGCCATCGAAAGCAACACTGCTGACGAGCTATCTTCACTTTATGAAAAGCCTTTCATCTGTGGTATGTTGTCATGAGCTATTCTGCTGCTATCCAAGGAGCGATGAGAGCCATAGTGTGACCATTACATGTAGGGGAACTCTCAACATCGATTCCTACCTTCTAACAGCAATGGTGTGGTTTCTAGAACTGTAGGGAGAGTTAAGATTTCATATGTTCTCCTGACGTTATGAATATGAACACCTTGGCTTAAGGGACTGCAATTTTCTCAACGGCGATATAAAGAAGAGACTGTCTAGAAAATGACAGTGAAGTCCCATCCTTGCTTGTTGTTGAAAATCTTCTATTTTTATGCCTCGTCCCTTTTAAAAATAGCTGATGAGCTTTCTTTTTCGTGGTCGTCACTTTTATATTAGGGACACAAGAGTCACCATGCTTAATGAGAAAGGGTGGATCCAGTCCAGTGCCCTAGCCAAAAGTCACATTTGCTGGTTTCATAGCATTGACCTTGACAAATTAGAAGTCTGTTCTTTCTCTCTCTACTTCCCATAGTAATTTGTTTTGGATATGTTCTTTCATGAACTTAGTGTAATTTTTCTTGAAGCTAATTATTTTTGTTGATCCTGAATGACCCTTTGAGACCGTTTCATCTGTTCATCACCTAATGCCACCCATCACTTTTTCTAAATTATAGCTTTCAAATTCATATACATATAGTCAAGTATTTTCAGAAATGCAGAAAATAAACCCCAATCCATTTTTTTCCTTACACATTGTACTTTTGTGGACTTGGCTTATCACTGTCTATTGTCTATCATTGTCTATCGTGTCAGTAATCAAAAATTCATTCATTTCTTTGTTACTAAGGTTACCAAAAAAAAAAAAAAAAAGCATTGGGAGGGCTAGGTTTTATTTGCGTCAAGTTTCTGTAATATTAAGTGTGTTAATTTGGCCCCTCAGTAGCAGAATCTGGGCCGAGAATCCAGGCGTAAGTGGTTTTATGTGGGAAGGGCTTTGGATACAAACATACATGCGGGACAGTTACACAAGGCGAAGTAGACCCAGTCACTCCCATTATTCATCCACTAGCCATGACAGTGGCTGAAACTTCATCTTGATGGGAGGCAGTGGGAAACATGCTTTAACATTTCCCCACCCAACAGAAATAATGAGTGAGGCAACTGAATATACTCAGGTTGGTGTAAGGAATACATGCACCCTTTCATGGGAGATACTTTGAATTATTGAGAGCCTGGCACATAATAAAACATTTGCTCTGCTAACTTCTTATCTGCTGTGAAATTATATAACTTTTACTAAGAATTGTACTCTTCAAGAATGTCAACTGTAGACCAACTCTGTTAGATCCTGGGCTTTCACTCAATGGATAACACGGGGCGCCTCGAGTCCCTAAACTTGGAGTGTAGTAAGGAGAGACGTGTGGTGAAAGTCGGGGATGAGTACTGCTTTTGTGTGAAGAGGAATGAAGGTCTCATTTAGACCTGGTGGACAGAAGAAGGGGTTTTCAAGGTTCTCACAGAAGGCTGACTGCTGAGACTGCTGAATCTGAGGAAGGGCATATTGGGCTGAGAAGTCTGAAGAATAAATATAGATGTGTGGGAAAGACAGCATGTTAAAGAACGAAAATAAAAAGGGCTTGTTGCCGTTGGTGTTATGAATTTGGAAGACTGAAGAAAAACGCCAGCTTCAAGGGCATGTGCCCTGTGTATGGAAGGGCTCCATACTTGTTTGAATGCTCTGCTCTGACCATCTTGAAATTCTCAATAAATTCTTTATCATTTTCTCATTTTGGTTTTCACTAGGCTCTGTGAATTTGTGTAACTCTAAGTGTGTTAGTTTCAGATAGATTGTAAAAGGTCTCATAAACCCTGTTGGGATGTTTAATTTTGTGTGTCAATTTGACTGGACCATGAAGTGCCCAGGTATTTGGTAAAATATTGTTCTGATTGATTTGATGAGGGTGTTTTTGGATAAGAGTAACATTTAAATGTGTACTAAGAGTGAGATAGATTGCCCTTTTTCATGTGGGTTGTCCTGATTTAATCAGTTGAAGGCCAGAGTAGAATAAAAGAAGTTACACTTCCAACAGTAAGAAGGAGTTACTCCTGCCTGATTTCTTGAGCTGCATCAGTATTTTCTTGCCTTTGAACTTGTTGGAAGCATTGACACAATCTCTTTTCAGACTAGAACAAAACCATCAGCCCTCTGGGTTGCCAACTCTCTAATCAACACAGGAGCCAATTCTTTATAATAAATCTGTCTCTGTCTGTCTCTGTCTGTCTCCCCTCCCCACACCTATCTACCTACCTATGTATCTATGTATCGATACTTCTCAGTATATCATCTGTCTCCCATCCATCCATCTACCCATCCATCCATCAATCCATCCACCCATCCATCATTCACCTACCCATCCATCCACCCATCCATCATCTACCCACCCACCTGTCCACCCATCCATCATCCACCCACCCACCCGTCCACCCATCCATCTATTCATCCATCTGATCATCCATCCATCCTGTTGACTCTATTTTCTGAAGAACCATAATTACTGAGATGTGTTTGCTTTTCTGCAATGAAATGTGGGACCATTTAAGTGTTTTTAATACAGGAAATTGATATGTGCTCTGGATAAAAATCCAAAGCACAGGGAGAATGGATTAAACCAGGAAGAGGCCAATGCAATTACCTAGAAGAGAGATGATGAGGACTGGCATTTAAGCAAAGTAATGGCAAAGGAAAGCAGTTGGTAGACCACTTGTGTGCAACCTTAAAGAAAATTGGGCAGGATAAGAAAGAAAAGAATTGAAGGCAACAGCACCAGGAAAATTTAGGACACCAGACTTCCAGTGTTTTTGTTTATTCACACCTGGAAATTCCTCTTATAACCCTGATGATTTTTGTTCCATCATCTCCGTTGCCCCCAGTGGCATTTTTCTCTTTCTACCATGTGGCTGCCAGACATTCAGATAAGCACTGTGTGGGGTATGCATCTTTCTGGTTGGTTCCATTTTTCATACAGATGAATGGAGTGAGCCTTGTTTGTCTGTTTCTAACTGTAGAAGACATTAGGGTCTTCAAAGTCTAAGATTATTTCTACCACCTTTTCCTGGGCTGCAAACTGAGAGCCTGGAGTCATTCATGTGGGAAATAACTCCATTAACTTAAATAGGCATAAAGTGAAACACTGCCTACTATCCGTTTTCTTAAATCTCACTCTCAAAAATTCTGCCTTGGTTATTTCCACTAATTGGGCATTTTATTTCCCACAGTAACTCAATAGCATCTGAAAATTTGGAGGTGGATTTGTGTCCTTTTCCTTCTAGATCAGTTATGAAAATGCCAGCAGCAATTCCCATGCCTTCCTGGAGCGTTCTTCCCATTGGTGCATGTCTGTCCAGAGACATGCTGTGTCATTTCAACACGTCCCTTCTTTTCCATCAGCCAATTCTCTACTCATTTCAATTTTATTTTGTTGAAGGGACATTGCATCATAACATGTGGGTTTGCATCCTCATAAATCAGCATCTATACATACTACATTCCATACCATATATCCTTCACCATATAATCGACACTTTTACCTGATTTGCCTCTCCCACAGCCCCTTCCCTTCTGCTAACTGCTAATCCAGTCATTTAGACTAAAAGTCTGTTTTAGTTTGACTTGGTTTATTTGTTTGTCTGGTGTTTCCTTATACCACAGATGAATGCAATCATGTGATGCTTGTTTTTCTCCAATAAGTGCCTTTGTCGGTTGACCTTTGTTGGCTGTTCAGGCTGCAGGGGCCCAAACTGCTCACCAGGCTGCCAGCTGATTTGTCATGACCCTTGGGAGTCGGACAGGCATGTCCACAGGGTGTGATGTAAAGGGGAACGTCCCATCCCTGGGTAGCCATATCTCTTTCTCCAGGCATCAGAGCTATAAACCAACTGAGTAGAAGCCACCATTTTGTCACATACATTAAATGACAGAGCATGTGACCGGCCCCTGGACTCTGATGTTTCAGGGCGGAGCTGGGGTCCTGAACTCTCAGCCCCCTTGCTGCTTCGGGCTCAGAGGGCAGAGAAGCACCTTGTGTGAAACAAAGGGCTTGTACCCTACTTTGGTAGGAGTTGGAGTGGTCTGCTCAGGCTCTGAGCAGCTAGAGGTCAGCCTACCTTCTCTTAGGTCCCGCCCACATTTTATCTTGCTCCTCTATAGAATTTTCTCTGCTGTCCACCAGCAAATATTGGGGAAGCTCAGGGAAAGAATGGAAATGCACCTGGACATTTTTCTCCAAAACAGCAGGAGAAAAGATCAGTTTCCCTGGGGGTGAGGAGGTCTGGAAACACTCATTGCAGGATTTCCTGCTGACTTTACTGAGAACATTGTGGATATGGGGGTGGAAACAAGCTTCCACATACTACACACGAATTGCTGCTGCCGGAGTAGTGTAGTGAGAAATACGAGACAGGAAAGATTTGATAGAGAACCCTACATTCTAAGGACAGAACCGAGGGTGAAAGTTTGACTCTTTTAGTAAAATCCCCTCGAGGAAAGTCAAGAACTCAGAGAGTGTGCAGGGAAAACGGAAGCGAGATTGCATGTGATTTTGACATTATTTCTCCAGATGCAGTGATGGTTATATAATAAATGGTCTTTCACTTCTCCAGAAAGATATGTCCCAAGATGAAAGACCTGAGGGATGTCCGACATGGAACCAACATAAACCTACCTGTTTCTGGTTTGTCATGTTATGTCATTGTCTTTTCCTGACACTTCAGCACCTAAACCGAAAGTTACCCATGCTCTGGAGTTGTAGGGACAAAAGGCTTTCTCAGGTGTTCTGATTTCACATGCGTTTAGCATGGGCACGGAATAAATGGAGTCCTACTTCTGGGTAGATGTAGCAACCTGGATGTGAAAATGTGCTTACATCCTTAAATGGGGGGTTGGAATAGTTGCAATGTTATTTATGACTTTAATAATCTGATTTTTAAGGGGAAATAGACATTTAGCAACTTACAGTGATTTTCTTCCTATGAAGGAACTGGAAGGCAAATATATCATCCTTTCACCTTCATTCATTTTGGGCATAGGAGTCTTAAAAGTCTTGAAATTCCTGGACCAAATGAGGAAGGAATCCAGGATGATGACATCAAGGTAGGCGACTATTAGGAAGATATCTAGTTGGTTACTTCATTTATTTTGATTGTTTCAAAAAGATGGGAGGCAGTTTACAGAAATGCAAAGTAAACACTAATGATTTTAGAAGTAAGATTTACCATCAGAGGTAAAGTAAAACCAGGGCGAGAAAAGCAATGTAAAGCCACGGGGAAGGTTACTGTTTGAAAATGCACACGTTTTAAATGGTGCTACAATTCCAAGAGGAAGGACACACATTCGGTTCTGTTCTTTCTAACAAGTAGCACAAAGAAGACGTCACTGTTCAGCGGCAGCCTGGCATTCCAGAACGCGATCTGAGAGAGATCTGAGGCTCCATCAAGTGGACAGCTTGCCAGCATCTGACTGACCTCACACTGCTGGATTCTAGAGAAACGTAATATTGCCACACATGACAATGATGATCAGGAGGAGGGTGATAATTGAACGCACATACTGAATATTTCCCATTGCAATATTGTGACTTATAAGAAACACTTATTTTGGTCATCCAGAGGACCACAATATATTTTTCATATAAATTTGGTCTTCATTCAGTTCCTGGCTTACAGCACGCGCAAAGCCTTGGGATTTCCTGAGTGTTGAGAGTAACAAGGTGTCTCTCACAAGGTGAATGAGGTGACTTTTAGAAAGGCACCTAAGGAGGAGGCCTAGCTGCCAGAAGAATTAGCGTTGTGATTAGAGGGTTGGGCTTGGAACTTCCGGCCCCAGCCCCTGACCTCCTGGGAAGGGAGAAGGGCATGAGGTTGAATTCAGTTGCCAGTGGCCATTTAATCAATCACGACTGCATAATGTAGCCTCCATAAAATCCACAAATTTGGGCCTTTGGAGAGCTTCCAGGCTGCTAAATGTCTGGAGACTGGGCAGAATGATGCACCCTGAGAGGGCATGGAGCCCCACACCTTTCCCCCACCTCACCCTATGCATTCTTCTATCTGCCTGTTCCTGAGTTATATCCTTTGTGATCAGTAGATGATGTGGTGAGTAAACAGGTTTTGTGGGTTATTCTGTCACGTGAATCAAACTTGACGAAGGGTCCTGGAAGCCACCAATCTGTAGCAGGTTGCTCAGATGAACAGGTTAACAGCCTGGGCTTGAGTCTGGCCTCTGAACTGGAGAGTGATCCTGTGGAACTGAGCCCCTAAGCTGTGGAACCTGACACTTTCTCAGGGAGGGCCTGTCTGAATTGAGCTGAGTAATCAGAACCCAGGCTGGAGCCTACGAATTGCTTGTTGGTATGGGGAAGCCTCCACACATACACGCACATTGGAAATGGGCCCCGGGAACCCACAGACCCATGTCCAGGTATAGACAACTTCAGGTCAGCTGGCTAGTAAATGGTTTATTCTTGAATCAGTTTGGCCAACAAGGCCGCCTTTAAACCATGATGCTGTCAACGAGGAAAAGAACACATTTGGGGAGTCTGAAGAGCTGGCATCCTGTGTGCCAGAAGACATCTGAAACCATGAGGCTACATCGATCCCTGTGGCCTTTTTCTAAAAGAGAATTGTCCTCTTGCATCAGCTGGCAGCTCACAGGACAGGATGGCTCTAGGCTCTAGTGTATGTGTGCTGGTGACCCAGCCCCTTCCCCGGGGAGGACTCAGTTCCACCGAGGTGTGGAAAGGAAGCCAGTATGATAAAGTGCCTGAGAACCATGTGCCTGGGTTTTCTCCAGGGAAACAGGACGTATATTTATAGAGAAAGATTTATTTTACGCAACTGCCTCACATGACTGTGGAGGCTGAGCCAGCTGTAAGCCGCAGAGTGGTCTGTGGGCTGGAGAGTCATGTTGCAGCTGGAACCCGAAGGCATCAGGAGGCAGAAGCCCCTCCTCTTGGAGAACCTCAGTCTCTTCTCTTAAGATCTTCCACTGATTAGGCAAGGCCCATCACATTAGGGTGGATGACCTGCTTTGCTCAGGGTCTCCTGATTGAAATGGTAATCATACCTAAAAATACCTTCACAGCAATGTTTTGATTGGTGTTTGGCCAAGCATCTGGATCTCATACCGTTGCCAAGTTGACAGAAATTAGCCATCACCCTGTGTTTAGAAGGGAATGGAGAGGCTAAGGAAGTGAATCTGCGTGAAGATCAGGGAGTAGGACTAGTGTTCTCATCTGTGTCTGAAGTGCATCTTGGGGAGTGAGAGCTTGAATTGTGCTGGGGCTTCTGGAGGAGCGACATCTCTGCAAACTAATGCTATTTTCGAGGTGGGGAAGGGTCAGTGGCTCTGGGAAGTGGGACAGCCTGCTTTCCGTGTCTCTGGAAGCTTTCTGGAAGCAGTAAGCTTGGCCCTGGGCTTTCGTGCTCTGAGTGACTGTAGATCTGGTTCTACCGCCTGAGAATATTTAGCTGAGAATTTTGTGGTCAAAAAGGCAAACATGTCCAAAACAAACTTGAGTAAGGGTCTCACAAATGTAGGCAAGATAAATAGATCAAACCTGACTTTAAAAAGGGGTGGGTGGGGGCGAACAGGGTGACGTGCCCAGAGGCACCGCATCTTAGGACCATCTTAACCAGATCCAAGGTGGTTTTGAGTCGACATGTGAATTCTCAGGAGAGGTGAGTGCGATTCTCACTGCTGTGTCTGAAAGTTCAGGGTATT
This sequence comes from Solenodon paradoxus, assembly GCA_004363575.1. Taxonomy (NCBI): domain Eukaryota; kingdom Metazoa; phylum Chordata; class Mammalia; order Eulipotyphla; family Solenodontidae; genus Solenodon; species Solenodon paradoxus. The sequence goes on along the minus strand of RJWH01000633.1, from coordinate 123,671 downwards.
TTGGAAATGTGACATCAGCTGGCACATGTCCTTGCGAGGTCAGAAGACAAGGTTTCAGTAGGTAGTGTAGCTGCACTGATGGATGCACAGGGGACTTCGAAGTGATCTCCAGAAGGTGTGGGGCCTTCTCTCGTAAAGGGTTTGTGCTTTGACTTTTGTTACTTCTGGACTATCATGAGATGGGCGACCGCAGCGGTGGTGAGGGGGACTGCAGGGGAGGTTGCAGAGGTGTTGGCATGTCCCTGCAGGCCAAGGACCTGCCCTCTGGACGCAGCCTCCTGGGCTGCTGGCCCACTCTGCTTTCTGGGCCAGCCTGTGTCCCTGTGACAAGTATCACACTCACTTTTGTGGGTTTCACGTGAGGGACTTTTACAAATTCTGGACGCCTCTGGTTCTTGATCTGAGCCCAGACTCAGTGAGGCAGTCTCCTCTGGAAAGAGCTGCTCTAGGCCCGCTGTCTTCAAATGGCCTTGCCAGTAACCAGGGCTCTGGGAAGCAGTGTCCCCAGAGTGTACACCCTGACACCCTTCAGAGCCCATGTCACCATGGGGTGATGCGTTTCCTCTTGATTTCTGTGATGACACCTTTCTTCCTTCTTGCCTCCTCTCTCTCCATGACTCTGTCTCAGTGTGTGTGTGTGTGTGTGTGTGTGTGTGTGTGTGTGTGTGTCTTTGTCTTTATTTCCCTCTCTGTCCCTGTCTCTCTCCCTGTTACTCTGTCCCTCTGTTCTTTGTCTCTTTTTCTTTTCATCTCTGTCTCTCTGTCTTGTCTTTCTTAGTTCTTCTCTCTTCCTCCCTCCCTCGCTCCCTCCCTCTTACTCTCTGTCCATCAGTCTGCCTCAATATTTCTCTTTCAGTTTTGCATCTCCTTCTCTCCATCCATCTCTCTGTTTTTCTCTCTCTTAAATGACCTAAAGGTCCAGAGAAGCAGAGCGGGGCCGTGAGCCTGGGCAGAATCTGCCCAGGATCTCTCCACTCTGCAGTCAGGTTCATTATCAGCGCCCTGAGAGTCTTGCACTGAAAAAATAGCATTCCCAGGAGCCCGAAGGAGGTACCAGACTGTGAACCGATTAATTTAAAATAAGAAATTGTCAGCAGACTGAGCAGAGAAACTCACACGGCCTCCGGAGAAGCCGAGTCATCGTGAGAACTACTTGTGGATGGACAGGAGCGGACAAGTCCAGAGCTTTACGAAATGTCTCGGGGGAGCTGAAGGGTCAGCCTCTCTCCAGGGATGGCTTCTCTTTGTAATTCTGCTCTCCTGTTCCCTTTGGGCTCCCTCCTTCCTCTTTGTTTTTTTTCTAGTGTTAGCAGGAGCTAACCAAATGGCTAGGAGGCTCACTGGGCCCAGTCTGGTACAGATTCTCCCTCGCCCCAGGGCTCATCTGGAAAATAAATTTTTGACTTCTCCATTTGCAAGACAGTGTTTCAGAATGGTAGATGCTTTCTCGAACGCTGGACTCACTTTCCTATGTGCGAACTGATATCTGGGTGAAAATTGGAGGACATGATTTCCCTAATTTACAAATTCTTCTGAGGACCTCTTTATATAGCCTTCAAATACAGACCAAAAACCCCCCCACAAGATAGTAATTATTCAGGTTGCTTCACAAGTCAGACTTCAAAGTAAAGAAGCAAAGATTTAGTACAAAGAAATTGCTCCTAAAAATATGCTCCCTGTGAATGTGCTTTTGCCACCACAGTAAATTATCCCAGTTTTTCCTCCTTTGGACCAAAGAAAAAAAACGTGTTCTTTTTCTTCCTCTTTCTAGATTCTAAGAAGTTGGGCATTTTGACTTCAGGTGGGAACTTTGGAGCTCAGCGATGCGAGCTAGTGGTTAGTAATGTCTTTGAAGTGGGGAGAAAACCCCCTCCCTGGGCCAAGGAATGGCCAGAGAGGTTGGATTCATGTTTTGGGAATATTCTCTCTCTTTCTCCTCAAAAACCCAGTTTTAGGAAAGTTTCGATATACCTGTGTACCAAGATGTCAGTGAATGAAGGAGACTGAAAGTTACCCAATGCTTGTATTATTCCGTCTATGGAAATTTGTATTCAGAGTCCATGTTTGAAAGACGTGAAAGGAATTTTAACAGGGAATTAGGGTAGCTTCCAGCTAGGTAGGGGGAATCCAACAAAGTGCAGGGAATATTTGAAAAACAGATGGCCTCTTTATTCTGAAATCACTGGTGTTTCCAACCCAGACCTTTGAAAGCAAGGACTTCACTTTTTAGATGTCAAAAGAGGCAACTAGGGTAAAAGTAATGAGAATTATTCAGTGCAGAGCTGACCCAATTAGAGAATCCTTCCCCACACAGCGTCCGGAACTGAATACCGTGTGCATAAGGAGGCAAGTCTAAAATTAATGAGAATAAATCAGTTCTTTAGTTCGTGTTATTTACTAAAATTGATTTTTTTCCCCCAGTCCTGCGTCTTAAACCCGAGTTTTTGGTTTCATAGTCTGTGTCTTAGCTGCCTGAGCTATAGGGGGCCAAAGTGTATCTTTAACCAAAGTCATTATATATAAAAAATATTTCTAAGAGAGGAAAAAGCTCCACATCCATTTAAATGAAAATATTTAAATATAATATTTGCTATACTGTGGAAATATTTTAAAATAGTAATATTTATTACTTTTGCTCAGTATGTAGTAGATTCATTTAGGATATTGAAATTGCATCTCAGTCTATATTTCACACCACACCCACAGAGCTCCAGTACATACCAGCACTTTTCCTCTCCTCTCCTCCCCACCATAACCTGTCCTGAGTCCTGCATTTTTTTTGAACTTTGTACACTCATTTGTTTCATTTCATTGTATTCCAAATATGAGTAAAACCATACTGTATTTGTCTTTTTTTTTTTTTCTAACTTATTTCACTCAATATGACCCCTCCAGCTCCATACAGATTGCAGCAAAGGGCACAATTTTGTTTTTTAAAATAGTAGCATGGACTTCCACTGAGTGTATTTACCACAGCTTCTTTATCCGGTCATCTGTTGATGGGCATTTAAGTTGTTTCCATGTCTTAGCTATGGTGAATTGTGCTGCTATGAGTATAGGGGTGCAGATTTTTTTTTTTTCTGATTAGAGATTTTGCGTCCTCTGGATATAATCCTAGAATGGGATTGCTGGATCAGATGTAAATCCATCTTTTTTTGTTTGAGGAATCTCCTTATTGTTTTCCAATGAGGTTGCACCAACTTACATTCCCACTAATAGTGTAGGAGGGTTCTTTTATCTTCACACTCCCTCCAGCACCTGTGGATTCCAGTCTTTCAATATAGGCCGCTCTTACTGTTGTGAGATGGTGTCTCATTGTAGTTTTTATTTGCATTTCTCTGGTGACGAGTGATGTAAAGCATTTTTTAGTGGGTCATTTGCTTTTTTATTGTTGAAATGTATGAGTTCTTGTATATTTTAGAAATTAAGCTTTTATCTGATGGATGTTGTGTGAATAACTTCACCAACTCCGTGGTTTGTTTTTTGTTTTAGTGGTGATTTCTTTTGCTGTGCAGAAGCTTTTCAGTTTGATGTCGTCCCAATTGTTTAGTTTTGCTATGGTTTCTTTTGCTGTTACTGTCCTCCCCCAAAACCTCTTCGAGGTTGAGGTCATGGAGTGTCTTTCCCACATTTTATTCCAGGTATTTTATGGTTTCAGGTGTTATGTCCAGGTCTTTGATCCATTTTGAATTGACTTTTGTACTTGGTGATAATGAGTTGTCTAGTTTCTTTCTTTTCCCCTTTCTTGTTTTTTTTTTTTTTTTTTCCTTTTTTGCAGCTGTCTTTCCAGTTTCCCAACACTGTTTTTTGAATAGACTTTCCCATTATAATCTATTGGCACCTTTATCATAGACTAACTGATCATATAGGTGTGGTTTTATTTCTGGGCTCTCTATTTGATTCCACTAATCACTGCATCTGTTATGCTCCTGTTATGTTCCAGTACCACACCATTCTGATAACGATCACTCTGTAGTATAGTTTGAAGTTCGCAAACGTGTTACCTCTACTATTCTTTCTTCTATCTTAAAATAGCTTTGACTGGTTAAGTTTTTTTATGGCTCCATACAAACGTCAGTATTATTTCCTCTATTCCTTGAAAAATGTCCCTAGGATTTTGATGGGAATTTCCTTGAACGTATATATTGCTTTGGGGAGTATAGCCACTTATTTTACATGTTTAGATGATCTTGTGTTGGGTCAATATATGTTGATGATAGTAATTTCTTCATGATGGGTTATCTGCTTGCCCATAATGTAGTGTCTGACTACATTTTTAGTTGGAAGTTTGTCTTGTCTGATATTAGTATTGCATTCCTTGATTTCCTTTCATCATTATTGCTTTCATGTATTTTTCCATAGCCCTTGGCTTTCAACCTGTGTTTATCTTTGGCTCTGATATGTGTCTTGTATTTTGATCCATCTAGCCATTCTATGTCTTTCGTTCGGTGACTTCAGTTCATTCACATTTGAGGTGATGACTAAAATGCAGAGCCTTATTATTGTCACTTGTGCCTTTATTTTCTATTGTTTTTCTCTGCTTGTTGCTTCATTCCTATTTGTTTAGATTCACTTTTTTTCTTTAGATGGTATTCAATGTTTATTCCATCAGTTTTGTCTGCTTCCCAGGTATGTGTCTCTTTAGATTTAGTTAGAATTAACTTTAACTGTTCTGCTTTATGGTTTCCTTTTAAGACCTGATGCCATGTCATATTTATATATTTTATAGGATACTTATTTTTTTTCCCCTTTAGTGTGTTTTTGTTCACTCCTGTTGATCCCATCTTTGTTCCTGCTTTTGCTTTCTTGTTTATCACCATTCTTGAAGCTTGGTGAACCTTTGAGGTTTTTTTTTTCCCCTGTTGTAGGACCCTTTTCAAGATTTCTGGAATGGTAGAAAATGATGGAAAAGTCAAATAACTATTTTGTTACTGAAGAATTTTTATTTCTCTATTATATTTAAATGATAAGTTTGCAGGGTAGAGTGTTCTTGGCTGGTAGTTTTTGTCTTTTAATATTTTGAAGATGCCATTCCATTCTCTCCTAGAACGTAGGGTTTCTGTTGAGGAGTTGCTGATATCCTGATGGGTATGCCCTTGTAGGTTATGCTTTTCTTTTCTCTAGTAGCTTTGAGCTGTTTTTCTTTGTCACTGACTTTTGTTAATTTGCTGTGATGTGTCTAGGTGTAGGTCTGCTTAAATTGATAAATTTTGCTCTTTTCTCTGCTTCTTGAACCTCCATGGTGACTCTTTGTGACAGATGTGGGAAATTCTCTGCTATTACTTCTTTAAATAGGTTTTCTATTTCTTTCTCCCTCTCCTAGTTTGTTTTTCTCATAGTTTCTGATATTCCTCTTAAGGTTCTTCATTTTCCCTCATTCTACTTTTTCTCTCCTCTTCCATGAAGGGTCATCTCTGTTATCTTGTCTTCGATTTCTGATATTCATTCTTCTGCATGATTGAGTCTGCCTATGGAAATTTCTATGTTTACCTTCAATTTCTTCATTGTATCTTTCATTTCTGCCATTTCTACTAGGACTTTATGTCCCCAGTTTCTCTGGTGATGTGTTTCACATAATCTGTCACTTCTTTTCTGAGGTCTAACAATTACCTTTGGGTGCTTGTATGTGTCTCCTGCATCTCATTCAGCTTTTTATTTTTATTTATTTTTATTTTTTTCACTTTTTATCTGTTAGTTTGTTCCAGTCCATATCCATGGAGTTCTTCTGTGGTGAGCTTGTGGCCTCTTCCTCTTTCGGGCCATTCATGTTTTCTCTGGAGACTGGTTTTGGCATAGCTTTCTTGGTACCTTGAATTCAGTTCTGTGGCTTTCCTTTTCTTGTACTTCAGGTTTCTTCCCACTTTGGGCTGGGTTGAGGGAGTGCACTTTCTGCCTCCCAGGGAGGGAGAGGACCATGTGTGTATGCCTGTGGTTTCTGGGCAGGTTGTGCTGGTAACACCCTGAGGGACATGGAGAGCTCAGGCGGAGAGAGGGGTGCACGTAGCTGTGATCTCTGGCCCGGCGGAGAAATGCGCAAATGCACCCGATCATATCTGGGCTTCAGGAGCACAGTTTCTGCCCCGCAGAAGGAGGAGAATGGTGCACACAAGCCTGTGATCTCTCGGCTGGCATTGGAGTGCATTGCACTGGAGCTTGGGGAGTGGACTTTCTCCTCAGACCAGGGAAGGGACTCACACATGCCTGCAGTGACTGGGCTGGCTGTGGACTGCACTCCTGCCGGAGCTCGTTTCTCGCAGGCAGGGAGGAATGGTACACGGGCATCGGCAGTGTCCAGTTGTGCTGTGGGCATGCTCGTGCGTTAGCCATGCTCGTGCTGTAGCCGGTGGTTGGGGAGTGGAGAAATCTTACACGTTTCATTTTGAAATTATTATTCTTTGATTAATACTGGTCACACCTAAATCATGAAGATGAAATATAAATCAGTGTTAACAGTTTTATTTTAAGCTTGTTGAAGATGTTTGACCAGGGAGAATAGAGGGGAGTGTGCCTAGAAATAAGAACCTAAGCTACCAAATACCAAGACTCCAAGTCAGAGTGCTATTTGTCTTATTTTAATAATTTCAGCATAAGACTCATTTCTGGTTAGAAATGCAACAAACACAACTAAAGGAATAGCAGGTGTGTGTGTGTGTGTGTGTGTGTGTGCGCACCTGTGTGCGTGTGTGTGAATGTGCGTGCAAGTTAGTGCCAGAGTCTTTCTGGTTTGTTGAAATAGTCTCATCTCCAGTCTGTTCTGTTTGTTCAACTCCGCCAGCTTTGGGCCGGTGAGCTCTGTTGGGGGCCTGCCCACTCTGAGCTCATCAGAGCGGCAACGGCCATGAGTCAGCCGTCCCGCACCGTGGGCAAGCCAGACCAGTCGGAAGTGAAAGGAGAAAGTCAAACTTTCAGAAAGTGTACATCGTGTAATTCATTCAAGTACTGATTGCGAAGAGAAGTAAAGGTCTTTGTAAAGGGAACAACTGAGAGTAGGTGTTAAAGAATCCATGGTTTCACAACTAAAGGCTCTGAGTGTCCTCTTTGATGTTTTTGTAAGTAAAGCCATGAGTTCATGCAGTGATTTAAATAGTGTAATTGTCTTATTTCTTTCTTAAAAGTACTTTCCATACTTTCTCTGTTTATGTCTACTCCTCTTAAAACACATGTATACACACACACACACACACACACACACACACAGACGAAGAAGAGGTGTGTTCAGCCTTCTGGTCCTGCAGCTGCTTGCTGATTGAGTTATGTTATCTGGAAGGGTCCAAGGATGGAGGTGAAATGAAAACGATGGAGCAGATTTCTCATTTGAAACATTCCTCTCTTGAATAGGGTAGGACACTGACTCAAAACCAAAGAACTGGTTTTATCAACTGCAGAGGATCTTTAACATTTTTAGTGTTGCTCAGAAAACTGGCAAAGAAGAATTTGGATGGCATGGAAAAATCAGCTCTGCAAACGTGCTGGATGCAGGGCTCTGGAGTGTGATTTAATATGCAGTGCCTCATTAAGAGACCTGGGTACTCCTGAGACTTCTGAAACCTCAAGTAATTATTTCATAGAAAGGCTCGCAAGCTTGAAAGTTTGAGCTTACTTACCCCAGTGAGAAGGTAAGTGGAGTCTTGGATTACACCAGGTTAATTCTTTGTGGCAGTTTGATTCATAGAAGATATTATACCCTGGAACTCATGGAAAACCATCTAAGAGTGGACTAGCTCTTCCTTTTGGCAAAGCTGTAATATTGGTCTTATAAGACCGGTTCTTCTTAGTGCTGGTAATCTTCTGGTGACACCCTTGCCAGTGGTTTTTCAGGTATACCTGAGTCTAATCTCACAAGTTTAGGTTCTTTCTTGAGCACATTTCCTGTCTCTGCTCAAAAGAATCTCCCTAGAGAGTCTGGGACACATTGCCCAGAGCTTTGGCTTTCCTTACAAGCTTACCTGTCCCCGACATTCACTGCCCTGTGTGTGTATGTGTTTCTTAGTTCATTCGTTACCCTTTCCTACAATTTCAGTGCTGCAAGAGCAAAATCTTATATTCCTCTCTGCCATGCCCAGGGGAAGTCTCACACAATGTCTCAGGAGATACCAAGAAAAAGAGAATAGAGAACTGAGCGAATGATGAATGAATTAATGTATTGATGTGCCCACTCCTGGCACTTGATTTAGCTTCTGTTTTCAGCAAACGTATTTTATATATTAACAGTGTTGGGGAGATGTTTCTTTAAGAGAGGACTGAGGAAAAATCTACTGTAAGGTAAAAGATAAAAATAGAAAAAGAAATCTGCTTTAAGGTGGAGTTTTCCCTGTAATGTGTGATTAATTAACTTGTCATATTCTATCTTTGGTCCCAATAAGTAAAGCATTGGGCAGAGTTCTTAGCTCTGTGGTGTGTTTCTAGATTTATTCGCATATGCTGGTCATCTGCTGGGGAGAATGTGTGTGTCAGGCTGTCCCATTGTGTTGCTTGGGACCCAGAGTCTTAGTATGAGCCACAGAGCTGTCTGATTTGCTCAGAGGGTGGATGCCTCTGTCGTCTGTTCTGAGGTCTTTACTGTTGCTTTCCCTAAGAATCAAAGAGGACAGTTGATTCTTGAACAACTTGAGAGTTAGGAGCATTGGCATGCTCAGTCTTGAAAATCCTTACATAACTTTTGAGTCTCTAACAACTAATAGCCTGCTATTGGCTGGAAGCTTATGGATAATGAACAGTCGATTGACATGGTTTGTATGCTATGTGTATTATAGTCCGTGTTCTTATAAGATAGCAGAGAAAAGAAAATGTTATGAATAGAGTTAAAAGAGAAAATACATTCACAGGACTGCACTGCTTTTATCAATACCGTAAGTTTCCACTTTCTGTTTACAAGAAAATTCATGCATGAGTGAACCTCACAGTTCAAACCCATGTTGTTCAAGGCTCGGCTGTGATTCCCTTGTCCAGGGGTGTAGAAGATTGATGGTGCCCCCGAACACCATTCTGATCAGCTTCCTTTTCCCAGGCATTTTTACACCTGAGCACTCCCAGTGCCTTATGGGACAAAGCAGAGTGTTAGGGGAACAGGTATGACTGTAAGTAATAGAGATAAATGAGGGAGCTTCAAGAACTGTCTTTCCTAAGAGGATGTGAAGAGAAGGAATAGATTGAAGCTGGAACTTGGCTACTCACCTCTTTAAAGTCGGAAAGTAGTCATAAAATGAGTCTTGTCGCCCATTTGCTTGCATCCGCCCTACCAAAAAAAAAAAAGAAACAGAGTTTGAGTCTTTTTTCTGACGATATTATCGATGATGAGTTTCAGAAACCACTTGAATACAAAGGCTCCAACACTGTTGTCAGCTTCTTTTTCTCCTCCAGATGAATTGGAATTAGTGTCAAAGAGAGCTGGCTCTGGAAAACAATTAACGACTCAATTGTGACAAACTCTAATTTTGGTTTAAAATGCAAATTTTACCATTTCGTGTATATTTTGACATGTAAATAGGACAAGTACTTTAAAAAATTGGAATATATTTTAAAGTACTATGAATTAATTGTTTATTGAATCTTAAGAGGACCTACTTTTTCCTTGAGTGTTTTTCTTGTTCTTTAATTCCAACTTACCGTTCCTCCTCCCATCACGTAGTTTTCAACTTTCTTCATAAACATCATGTCTGCATTCTGATCGTGTTGTAGATGCCCAGGGGGGTCTCTATTGTGAAAATTTTCATTTGCATGTGCAGAAAAGGTGATTTATTTCGAGACAAAAATGAATGATATTGGACTTCTAGAGTCCAAAGAAAAAGATCAAGGAAGAAAGCTATAGAAATGGAGACAATGGTCTTAGCTACAAGTAGAATACAGGGTAATTATTTCACATTTTTCTTGGTAAGATCCCTCCTCACAGTGAAACTGTTGAGATGAACCAATATGAATTCAATTTATCGATGTAAAACTGAAAAATAACTTCTTTTCCTTTAGATAAGATTAAACCAAACCATTGTACAAAGTAACTGTGAAAGAAAACAGAATTTCTGGTGTAGGATCTGCTCAGAAGCATCACCAGCCAGTCCCTGTGGCATTAGGGAGAGAGAAAGAAAATGAGCCACTTTCTTCCAAAAAGTCATTTCAGCTTTTTAATAGTAAAAAGTAAATTGAAAACATGTCAACCATAAAATTGATGAAACACAATAAAACCATTCTGAGATTCTAGCAGAATCTAGATTACAATCCAGATTAATCAAATGAGAAATTCGTAATTCTTTAATACGACTCACTCATAAAGGACCCCCAACACTATGTAACACATGACTCGGTTACACATCCTGTGACCTCTTGATGAAGGTTTTGATACATTCTAAAAGCAGCAAAAAGAAGATGGAGCCCTCACTGAGAGGTTCTCTCCCACCCATAATGGTTCAGTCTCCCAAACTGATTCAAGGTTTAATCCAAGATCTTCTTGCCCTCTAGACACAATGCATAGATGGCCTCTGAAACATCTTGACATGACACTTTTTTCTTGGATGTATTTGAAAAATGAATTTGGATTTTGCTCTGAATTTGTGAGATATTTGTATAGCTGAATGAATTTTGTGGATTCGAAACCACTTAGTGATAGAACTTTTTTCTAGTCTGTTATGGAAAAATTTTAAGAGATTGTCAAGAACCTGAAAGGAAATGATCAGTTATTTGCATTTTGTTCCAAAGACAATTTTGGAAATAAAGGCCTTTTCTTTTTCTTCTTGGTGGGTATGCTGTTTAGGGAAAGGTTATTGTCCTCTCTTTGTACATGATGCCATTTTTTTCCTTCATGATTTGGTCTTGGCCTCATTGCTCATCATCAGGCATCTCATAGAATAACTGTCTGATAAGGGATCTTTAAATGAATGATTTTGAGTGAATACAGCCAGGGCTTAAAAGTGAGAAAGAGTGGCCACATAGGAAAAGAAAGTATAAAACAATTTTTTTCAAGTTATGCTTCGCCTTGAGTGTATGTGTGTGGATTTCATAAAATTTCTCAATATATCGTCACTCTTCATAATTTTTTCAATATCAGTATTTTCATTTTTATAAATCCCAGTGATTTACTTTTCCTATGTTAATATTTGTTGGAAAATAGAATTCAGGGTATAGTAACCACAGCCCAAGAATCATTCCACATTTGGGAGCCGGTGTATTTACTGGTCCCAGGAGAGGCCTATTGTGTATAGGGCTTGTCCTCAGCCCCAGGTCCTATGCCTCCTCCTCTTACTTCCTGCTGTCTTCCGGTGACATCTTCTAGACACACTTCCTCGGATCCTCTTGGAGGACTTAAAACAGAGGACAAGATGCACCTAACCTGGGCCATCCTCCTTCATCCCAGGTACTCCCTCCCCTCTCTCCAGCTTGCCCCACCTCACCTGCCTCTACGTCCGCTGGGGAGCTGTCATTCACCTCCTGGAGGTCTCTGCCTCATCTCCCATATGTCCCCTCCCCATTCTGCTTCCCAGCTGGGCTTCTCCCCATAGCTTGAGGACCCCACTCTCATCCTGTTGGCTTCCTGAGCTGCATCCAGGTGTCGCTGTCCAGGTTCATACCCAGGACCAGAAGCAGGATCTGCTAAGATCAGAGGCACAGAATGAATGACTAATATTCAATAGTTTCCCAATTATTTTTAAAAAATAATGAAAGCATGTTTTTGACCGAGACTTTTTTTGACTATTTCTTTATGTAAGTGTTGTTCGTTTTACTCAGCACTGACTCTATGTAAAGTGTGTGGCAAATAATAGTGAATGGGGTGAAAGAGACAGAGGAATTTGTTCCTCCAAACACTTGTCATCAGTTTTAATCACACTCATTAGGCACCAAAACACACAGGAAGGTTTATTTGAGTTATCATCAGTAAAGACTCCAAACCATTTATGTCCAGGGGTCAGTGCTAGCAAACGAGAGTCATTGGAATATCATTTTTTTTTATGTGTTTAATTAACTAATTTTGCTTTGTCTGTGCTTTGTGCTGCTTTCACAATCAACCTAAAATACAGACAGGTCATCACTAAGTCTGAGCAGCAAATTAATGCCAATGTAAGCTTTCTGCTCCACGTAAAGCATTTTTGGAAAGGCTGGGCATTGAAGAGTATGATCGCAAGTTTGCTTATTTTTATTTTAATAGTCCAAGTATTTAATTTATCTTTGAATTGAAGGAATGTTGCATCACAACATTACCTAGGTTTGTGGTGTGCTTCATTATAAATCAACAGCTATGTGAGTCCAATTCTATTCTTCCTCATATAACTGACCTCTTTAACCCCATTTGCCCACCCTCCCTTCTCAAGATTGAAGGTTTCAAAAATTGAGTTTTATGATGCACCTGCAGAGATCTGCTTAAAAAAACACAATTTAGATAACAGTCTAAAGCATTTCATCCTGCTGGGTGTGATTTCGGAGAGGCTAAACTTCACCTTGTTTCCAAATGTAGCATAAAAACTCTGTACGCTGAACCTGAACTTTCTTCAGCCCCATTGTCTTTTACCTGGATAGGCCACGTGCTTTCTACACTCTCATGAGCCTCTCACTGGTGGTCAGTCCTGTGAGCCTAGGCAGGTGTGTCCATTGTTCTGTGACTCTGTTTCCTTTTGTACAGAATGAAGGGGTAAAGTGAGCAGGGGAGGCCTCTCCTGAGTGCCACTTTGAGTTCATACCTTCATCTTGAAGGAGAAGTCAGATCTGAAGGGCGAGTCACAGAAAAGGGAGGGAAATCGTGGGACAAGCCCCAACTCTTACGGGGACCCAGTTACAGTTGGTTGCAGGAAAGATGATGAGTTGATGAACCAGAAGGAAAGTCTTGGACCGAGATTTAAGAAGGTAAGAGAACAAACCAGTCAAAAGAAAGGACATTTTCATGTCAGGATAATAATACTGGGAAACAGTTTGAAATAAGAGGGGCTGCAGTGTAGAGAGGAGAGGGGTGCTGGGAGGGGCGGTGGCACTGTAGAAGAGGCTTTGGTCTTGGGAACATCACGCACTGCCTGGGGAAAGCATGCTGCTCATGGACTCAATCATTAGTGAAGACGTGAGACACTAGTCAGCATGTATTGACCACTTGACTCGTGGAAGACATTGTTGTTTTGAAGGGGTTAAGTGATGAAATGCTCCCAACAAATGAAAGTAGAAGACATAATTATGATCCCCAATATACAAATGAGGAATTCCAGTTTGGGGGCACCACCCCCTCAGCCAACTCGCTGTCCGGAGTCGAACCGACCTTGAGAATCACGATTTTAGACCATAGCGCCGAGGATGAAAATAAGACTGTCAACTCACTAATTCGTGGAGGTCACATTTATAGCACAGAAGAGAATAGATTGTGAGTTTAAGACTCTGAAGTAGACCTGCTGAAATCACACCTTTTTAAGGGAATAATGCAATTTAAAATAACGGAGTTAACACCCTGTCTTGGAGTTGACACCTTCCTGGTGTTAGCTGTGCTCAGCTTCAGGGATTTACCATCCTGAACAGGTGCCCCAGGGGGACTTGGCACTGGAGACTGTTGCCACATTAGCAAGAGCGGTGATGACAGGGGAAGCAGGTGACATGTCCAGGAGAGTGTTAGGTCCCAGAACCTGGAGGCTGGGGAACCCAGCTGCAAACACCCAAGTTGCTGCCAGTTCTGGAAGGCTGTCCTGCTTGGCGGGTCACTTTTCAGACTCTGGTGTCGGAGACTTTTGCTGGAACCCTGACATAGAGTGAATTTGGCAATCCTGACTCCATTTTTCCTCCATTATGAAACAGGAAGAGGATGCAAGATGCTTCAGGAGGCTGAAGGAAGGAGAGCTGAGTAACTTCCATGAATAAATGTCTTTTTATTTTCACACCTAAAGCATCAAACATCCAACATGGTGAGCAGTGGGAGGGGACACCAGCTTGCATTCTCATGGTACTGAGGTCATTTCAGAGGAAATGCGTTAACCCTTGACCTCCCTGGGAGAAGGCAGACATGAAGGTTCCTGGGTCAGGGAGTGACTGACCCTGCGTTTCTTCTTACTGTCCTTCCTGGAGGGCAGCTTTGCCGTTCTCAGTCCCACACTGTGGAATATTTCTCTGCACAGATCCTTTCCCCTGCAGTGGAAGGAATGCTCTGGCGTTCCCTAGCTACCCCCAGAGGTTTTGCATCTTGTAGGCAGTCTTAGGACTCCCCCAGGAGACACTGCATGGCCTTGCTGGTGCACTGCTCCCTTTGACAAGTAATAATGACTAACAATAAAAATAACTACTGGCAAGCTCTCCTCGACTTGCAGACCATTTCACAACCCACCACACTTGCCTGTTGCTTCTGACTGCCTCCTGTAGGACAGCAAATGGCCCATGACGAGCCTGTAAGGGTTACTGCATCCCTCAACACCCCGCCCCACCTGATTTTGCAAGGCTGAGTAACGCCCGTCCTGCTCATACAAGGAGAGCAGCACGCTGTGGGAGAAGGTGAGTGGAAAATACATTACCTCTAACCGATTACTTTTCAGAAAGACTCCAAGTGAAAATATTCCGTTTTGGCTTCCCATCTGCCGAGCAATAGAAATAAACTACTCAGTTGGTGCCTGAAAAATGTGTTTGACCATAAGTAATATGGCACTTGGGTGGAGCGGAGGAGTCATGCTTTCAATCTGCACAATTCATTTTCTCCCGCAGCCTAAAAATAGGGTCACACTTGGATGGGCTACTGAGGAGTTTCACAGAGGCTGGTTTTCAGTGTCCGGTCCTTATGTAAGTGTCCGTTCTTGTAGGCAGTGACTTCAGGCTGTGAAACAACCGTGTGTGTGTGTGTGTGTGTGTGTGTGTGTGTGCACGTCCATCTATATCCGCCATGATAAAATGACAGTCTGCTGTCCGAGCGTTTGAACTTCTGAATTCTCTGAAATGGAGAAAGGTTTTCTGTTCATATACCACACCGTGCAGATAATGCTACATTTTAGTCTACATACATTTATTGCCATCCTCCACTGAAAATAGCTGCGTCTTGAATTGTGCTGCTATAAACAGACACATGCAACTATCTTTGCAGATAAGCATTTCATAGTCTTCAGGTAGGTACTTAGAAGTGAAATAGTTGGACCAAGAGGTGGTTCTGAAAGAGGACCCAGCCCCGCTGCCCACCACACAAAAGGCCAGTGCTTGAGAGGATGGGTGGTTGTTGAAAGGAAATCAGATTTATTACGGAGACCATCCAATTGAGAAGGTGAGAGACCCTGGTGTCGCAGGTCAACTTCCCCAAGTGAGTGGCCCACAGAGATTCGCTAGTCAGAGCACATGAGCCGGTGGCAATTTAAGGGAAGGTCAGGTCTTCACAGCTGTCTGGAATCTAGACAGGCGGCACCAGCAGGGTCTGCTCCCCCATCAGGCAGTTCAAAGAGTCCTTTCCCTTTCCTTGAAGAAATCTGGTTTTATCCATTGTCTTTGTTGCCCCCACACTTAGTTAATCTGCAAGCAAATTATATGTCAATTAAGTATCAGATTCTGCACTTATTGTTGGGGGCAGGGCCTAAGTTTGGGTCTCAATCCTACTACCCTGTTATAGTCCCATTTTTAATTTGGGGGAGAATTTCCATAGTTCTCCATAAAGGTTGTAAAGGTTGTACTCATTTACAATCCCACCAGCAGTATGGCAGAGTTCTTTGATGCTCCGCACCCTCACACTTGTTCTAGTGTTTTTGATGGAGGCCGTTCTCACAGGTGTGAGTTGCTATCTCATTGGTTCTGATTTGCATTTCCCTGGTGATAAAGGATGGTGATCCCCTTTTCCAGGGTCTGTATGTCTTCTTTGGAGAAGTGTCTATTCAGATCTTCTGCCCTTTTTTTTTTTTAAATAGTGTCTTTGGTTTTTACACTTTTTGTTGTATACTTCCATTTTTCTTTTAAAGGACAGGTGTGGGCAGGAATGAAAGCGAGCAGAGGCAGACATGTTATTTTATTTAGTCGTTCATCTTGGTTTTTCCCCCCGACCTGGGTCAGAGCCTCTGCTCCTGGATATACGAGGACTGCATCTGACAGACTTAACCATTAAGTTACCAGGGCATACCTGTTGTATGCTACTTTTTAATTCATTTCAATAATGCTTTTGTATAAAGTAGTGTGTTGGCAATTTCAAAAAGAAAATAAAAGATGTTATTATCTTCATTTTGAATAATAGGAAACTCTGACCCAGAAAGACTCTAGGACTTGTTAGAAAACCCCAACCACCCTGGTGGATGTTGGCTTATGCATTTAGGGTCCTCTTTCATCTGACACCTTCCTCTTCCAACCCTGTGTTTCCTCCTCTTTCTCTCATCGCACGTGGAAGATGGGTCACTTCAGCTGGAAAATAAGGTCAATATCTGAAAGAAAACTTTCATTTACTAGTCTGGCTGCTGTTTGTTTCCCTTAATAGGTGTTTTTAGTCCTCTGATCTTTGTTACATATTGTGGAGAGCAAGCCTGTCAATGCACTTTGACTACCATAGGCCGCCTTCGGAATTTCACATGGTTCAGTTTTACATTCATGAAGTAAGACGATCTGAGTCTCTGACCATTTCGATTTCTTCCCACACTGAGAGGTCCACTCGCCACACGGAGGATCTTAGCATTGAAGACTTCCGATCCCGGCCCCGGAGCTGTCCCCCCGCCCAGGGGCCTGTGCACCCCTCCCATGGGCTGCCGCTTACAACTAACCGTCTGGACAACACACCTCAGGACGTCTCTGATGCCTCTGGTCCACACCCAGACGCAGTACTGGACGTGCTGCAACCAGGGAGCCAAGAGCTCCCCACAAAGCTGTTCCCCAGGTTCCTTGGGCACAGGGCCTGGAAAGGGCCCTCGTAGAACAGAAAACGCTGCTCACAGTCCTTGCCCTCGGCTGAAAAGTAGTGCAGCATTGTTAACGGTGGATGTCACTGGTGGTGCATGAGTTTCATATTCCAGAAGGTTGGAAAGTCAGCTGCAAAAGCTGTGGGAGGTGGGTTTTATTTCTCCTGAGGCTTGCAGACGGTACTGGGTACATCAAAGTCCACTGGCAGCGAGTAGAGAAGGATGTGATAAAAGCCTCGGACCAGATACCTGTGGAGGTGAAAGTAAAGCTAAGGAGGTGATCTCCTTGGTGAAGAAGAATGTTCTAGTGACTAGTGCATTTTTTGGAGGCTTTCTGCTCTGCATGGCACCCTATGGGGGGGCGGGGAGGGGAGGATGACTTCACTTCCATTGCTTCTGCTTTTTTCCAAACAGCAGCCTCTTCAATCCATCATAGAACATTAAGTCTCTCCTCCTCCTGTTCTTGCTCCTTATGCTCTGCTCCTCCTCTCTTCCTGCTCTTCCTGTGCCTCCGTCTCCTGTGCTTTTTGCTTTTCCTTCCCCTCCTCCTGCTCTTCCTCTTCTCCTGGTCATCTTCTTTTCCCGTTCCTTCCTGCCTGCCACAGCTTAGGTGAAGGGCTTCCGTAGGCATTTGTTGGTAAAATTTAATGGCCCTACCGTGAGTTCGATGGTGACGTGAGAATCAAGACATATTAGCTCGTCTCTCAATAGATGGCCCCCGCTCCCCCAGTCTAATCTGTAGCTCAGCATGAAGGTCCCTCTCCCTTTCATAAGCCAATTCCCAGAATACGTAGAACATGTCTCGTTCAGGGGGAAGAAGAGATCCTCAAGGGCTATCCCAAACTGTTGATTTGAGCAAGAAATAACAAGCATGTAGATACCTCATAAAGGAACGGAATACCTTTGTCTTTAAGCATAAAAAAATCCCCAAAAACCCCAAATCAAAAACATTCTCCAATTCCAGCCAAGCACCAACAAAAAACTGCCTTTACTTCTCTCTCACAGGGTTACACTGAGTCCAAGTTGGGAGCCAATCAGCCACCCACCCACAGGGCAGTTATGAAGCAACCCCTCCCATTCCCTCTCAGTGAGGTGCTGGGCTGGCAGGAGAGCTGACCTCTCTCGCTCCCCACCAGGCAGACTGGAGGGCTCCTTGATCCTGCTGGGGTGGTGGTGTGGGGCTCATCAGAGACGTGCACATCCCTGCAATTTCCCAGCGGGTGGTGCTGTTCAAGTGCACTGGAGCTAAACCTGCACCTGACCAGGGATGGGGGAATGGAGCTAAGTGATAGGATGGGACTAATGGACACTCTGCTCCCTGCTTCCACTCCCTGGACCTCAGTGGGAATCTGAGCATTCATCCCCACATAGTAGCAATGAGATAAATCAGGTGGTGTAAGCTGGGATCCATTGGTGCACTATTTCTTACCCTCAGATACTAACTGAGCCTCCATGGCTCCCCTGCAGCAGAGAGCATGCTGTGAGGCAGGATTAGACAGCTTCGCACTTACTCCATCCCACCCTGCAGGAAGCTGAGCCTCCACCCCAACTGCGTCAGCAGCATGCAACACGGCAGTGCGACATGGCAGGCTTTTCCTCTGCCCCCTACCCCTTGTCTCTGTGGGGTTTGACAGCTAGCTTCAGTTCCTGCCTTCTAGCAATAAAGTGATTGAAACCAAACCTCTATTTCCCAACTCCCCTCCTCTCTGGGTCAGTGTACCCAGCAAGGAGTGGGTACCTTGCTTATCTGAGAAAGTGTCTGTACTGGGATCTGAAAGGAAGCTGAACGCACACCCGACATCCACCACAAGATATCTGCTGAGGCTGAACAGAAACCTTTGCAGGACGGGTGAATGGGTCTCCCTGAGGGACTGAACATCCCTCTGCCTGGATATGCATATTGTACCTAGAGAGAGTGAGTACTTGCTAAAAACAAGCCTAGAATGGAACCCATAGATTCACAACATGATATCCAAAATGCCTGGTATAGTACGGCAATCTAGTCATACCAAGAACTGCGAAAATCAGCTTGAATGAGAAAAGAGAGTCAACAGATCCCAGTACTAAGATGAGCCGGATGCTAGGGTTTTCTGACAATGATGTTGAAACATGACATAAAAATACTTCTGTGGGCAATATGGTCAGTCTTGAAATATATTTAAAAATAAAAAAAGCTCAGCAAGTAAATAGAAGATATAAAAATAGTCAAAGGACAGCTCTAGAACTGAAAAATACAAGTGAATTTCTTAGAACTTACTGGAGTGAAGATTGGAAATGGAAGAGAAAGATGAATTGAAAGACATGTCATTAGATATTATGCAGTCTACCAGTCTAAAATGGATAAAAATATACTCTGAGGAAAGAAGAATGGAACCATGTGATGTATTCACAGACGATCTAACATTCACATCACCAGAGTTCCAAAGGAAAGTATAAAGTGTGGAGTTGAAAACAAATTAAAAAATAATAAATGTGAATTTACCCAAATTTAGCAAAAGGCATAACCCTGCAGATTCAAGAAGCTTAATGAATTCTAAGTAAATAAATTAACACAAAAAGACATCGCCAAAGAAATCTACATCAAAGCACATCACAAATTAATAAAAAGAAGAAAAAAAGTTGTGAAAGCAGCCAGAGAATGAAAGGGAAATAAAATAGGAAATAAAGAAAAACCAGGGAATGTGTTCCCACGAAACCTACTCATAAAGAAGATCTTAAAGGAGTTTCTTAAACAGAAAGGGAAGGATAGCAGAATGAGACCCAGACATCGAAAAGGAAGACTCAAGAATGGGACTGTCAGCCAGCGGTACATACAGTACACAATCGTGCTTTTACTGAGGTTTTAGAATTTCATTTAATGGTGGAAGCAAAAATTATAACACCCTCTGAGGTGATGCTCAATAATACAGAGGAAATTCTTGAGATATTTCTATTTTAAAAGATGGAAGAGCAAAATGACCTGAATAGATGTAAGGTGTTTACACTTTGTTCAAAGTGTTAACATATTGATGGCACTAGACTCAGATAGATAGATGATAGATAGATGATAGGTAGATAGACGATCTATAGATAGGTAGATAATGATATAGATACAGAGAAATGGAGATGTGATAAAATATAAACTAAATACTAAATTACTGTACTGGTAGAATAAAGATAAAACAAGATAGAAAAGCCAAAATGGACTTCTAAAAGATGTTCAAGTAACCTGCAAGAAGGCAGGAAGAAAGAAACAGGAATTAAAAAAACAACAACAACAACAACAAACGAAAACAAGCAAAAAAATGGAGATGTTAGCCCTAACCTATAAATGTTTACTTTAAATATAAAAGTTCTAAACATGGCCATTGCAATTGGATTGTCAGAATGGACAAAAACATCATGCAGGAGCACCCTGGTGGCTCGGGCATTAAATCCACACTTGGGGAGCAGTCCACATACAGTTGAGGTATGCAGTCTGGGCCTGGGAGGAGCAATTAAAATGAACAAGTAAATAAACTGAATGCTTCCTCCTTCTCTCCCTTCCTGCCTGCTGTCTGCCTGCATTCTTTAAAAAAGAAGGGAAGAAAGAAAAAAAGAAATCCTCCTTAAAAAAAAAAAAATAGATGTAACTCCTATACAGACTACGCTCTCTGTGAGAAACTCACTTCAAACATAACCGCAGGAGTGGGCTTAAGTAAAATAATGGAAATAAATATATCATGCAAGCATCGATTTTTTAAAAAGCAGCCTTCACTGTATTTATATCAGACAAAGTAGGTATCAGATAAAGCAGAAAAAAGAAGGAAAATTACATAATTAAAAGATCTGTCTACCAAGAAAACCCAGCAATCTAATAAATGAGATGCGTGGAGTCAAAACAGATAATGCTGAAAGGAGAAATAGATCCACAATTACAGATGGAACCTTCAACACCCTTCTGCCAGTGATTAGTAGACTCCATAGACAGAAAATCATAGAAAGTTCCTAAAAACAACAAAGTTACCAAGTTGGAGGCTGCATTAGTGGTTTTCAGTGATCATCACTAATTTATACACATGATAAGACTCTTCAGAACTACACACACACACACACACACACACACACACACACACACACACACGACTGCGTGGAAATCTGGAGAAATCTGAAAGTAAGGCCTGTAGATTGCTCCAAAGTCCATTTCATTTTTAAGTGTTTTGATTTTAATTTTATCGAAGGACCGTCTCATCTTAACATAACATAGGTCGCAGGTGGGCATCATCGCAAATCAACATCTGTATATCATACATTACATTCGCCACCAACAGCCCAGTTCTATCCTGCACCAGTCATTGACCCCTTTCACCTGATTTGCCACCTTCCCTTCTGAAAACCCCCAATTTGATTCTGTAGACTAAAAGTTAATTTGGTTTTGATTTTGTCCTCTGATTATGCAAAAT
This sequence comes from Solenodon paradoxus, assembly GCA_004363575.1. Classification (NCBI taxonomy): domain Eukaryota; kingdom Metazoa; phylum Chordata; class Mammalia; order Eulipotyphla; family Solenodontidae; genus Solenodon; species Solenodon paradoxus. Next base: position 102,454 of record RJWH01000633.1, on the reverse strand, counting down.
GGTACCCTTGAAAGGTGTAGTGTGTGTGAAACCGTCCTGTACTTTGGTCCATGCAACTTCCAGTGAATCTATAATTATTTCAAAATAACCTGAACCAGATGAAGAATAGTAACGCAGTGGATGCTTGTGGGTCTGTTGGACTGTTTGTGGTGATGCATTTGCTAACGCCACAAAGATGTCTCCCTGTCTTTTGTCTGATTGGTGCAGGGTTGGACCCATCCTGAAACAAGGCATCTTCGCTGTGGATTGAAAGTGAGGCCTCTGTCTTCTGGCTGCAGAGCCCCAGGGCAGGGTCTCCCACTAGGCCCCCTGCTCCTCCTTCATCTTCCAGAGGCTCTGTGGCCATGGTGCTGCACACAGTAATTAGGCCTAATTGTTCTGATGTTTTATTTAAAGCATCAGAAGCTAAAAGTAAGGCCTTTTATTTCCTGACGCAGGTGTAGCATCTGTGGAAGTGCTCTTGGCTATGAAAGGGGCCGAAAACCCAGCGGTAAGACCTTATGATTGGACATACCTGTTGATGGACATGACCATGACTGCCCCTCCCTCTCGAGAAAAGATGCTTCCATGGCCAACCAATTAGAAAGATTAAAAATGTATGTGTGATTAGCTCTCGGATAGAGTGATCTTTGAAAGCAGAGAGTTTTGAACAACTGTGGCATTAATGCTGTTCTGTGGTCATAGAAAGGTCTGTTTTCTTTGTGGTGAAATATAAATGAAGACTCGGAGGCAGAAGTAAATCACCTGGAGGGATACATTTCTGGTAAATGCACATCCTTTCATATACTGCCCACATTCTCCAGTGTCCAGTCATTCACGCGGATTGTGTTTTGGTCACTATTAAAAAGGACATCTGGGGTACACTGGTGTCCTAGTGGTTTAGTGGACTGAGCGCAGTTCACAGGCATCCCCAGGTCTCAACACCAGGTGGAGGTGGCGGGAGAACAATCCAGAAAATAGCTACAAAAAATAAGTGCTTCTTTCTCTTCCTACCTGCCTGCCTACTTGCCTTCATTCCCGCCTGCTCTTTTCCTTAAGCACAATGGAATCGACTCACTACACAGATTATTGATTAAACATATCTTATAAAAGAAACATGATCTGTGGATATATATTAGTCAGTTTGACTCTCTTGGCTGCAAGGACTTGAATACTGTGTCTATTACGGACTTTTTTTCTTCGTGGCAGTCAGTGCTGTCTTTTGAGTATGACAACCACATTAAGCGCTTAGTAGCCTGATCTGTTCCTCGTCAAACTTTGGCATGAGACCCTGGAGGGGAGTTTCAGGCTGCTCCTTGCAGATCTAGGTTCACACCTCAGCTTCCTCTCTACCTGCGTGAGGAGCAGCCTTTTCATTGGGTGTTTGCCATTGGCTCGCAGAGCGGCCCTCTCCCAACCCCAGCCTCCTCTTCTCTGCACCCTGCCTGCCCGTCCCTGGCTCCACGTCTCTGGCTCCACCGGAAATGCCTTCTCCCTCTCGGTCACTTGCATCTTTCCTCTCTTACTGCTGTGTGCTGTTGAAGAGTGGACGTGCCATTTCTGTCTGCATTGCCCCATGCCTTACTCTGAACCTGCCCCAGATAAATGCTGAAGAAGTAATTGCTGACGGAACAGTGAATAGGATGACTTAATGAGATGGTCCCTGTCCAAATCTCTGTGTGTGTGTGTGTGTGTGTGTGTGTGTGTGTGTGTGTGTGTTACTGTTTTCTCTAAAGTATATCACTCACTGATGGAGGGCACAACTGTCTTCTTAATTTTGATGATTGCAGCCTGAATTAACCTGTGTTTTGTTGTTCTTGTTTCTGCACCAGTCATTTTCACAGTGTGGTCAGGTTCACTGTCTCTCCAACTGAACGACAATGTCTGTGCTGCCTCGAGCTGGGTTTCTCACTTCACAGGCTGTGAAAGTGGTGATTTCTGTGGCTAGAAAAAGCAGAACTAGATTGAAAATCCAAGTGGTCTCAGTCCTGGGTGATTTCCCCGAAATATCCCACTGGAATTTTGCCAGATGTTAGGAATAGACCTTCCTGTCAAAGAATTTGGGCAGTTGCCAGTTGACTTTCGTTTTAAATTAGGCAACTATTAACTCGGATATATTTATCTTCTGTATGAGAGATCAGAGGAGAGAGAGACGAGAATATTGACTTGGGATTTGCGAACTCCCTCGCTGTCTGAGATCAGGGGGTTTTAACAACAGTAGAAAACACTGCTGATTATACGTACATATTCCGTTGCTTTGGACGTGATCATATGCCTTATGATCAGCTAGATGTTGGGAGGGCCTTAAGCCCACTCACTTATTCACATGGCTTTTTCCCTAGTGAAGGTCATCGAGACTTTCCATTGCTGCTCCCTGAAGTCTTTCTTGACAAGGAAGTCCCTTTCGCTGTGTGCTCCCTGGGACTCTGTCTTTCCTGGGTCTCAGGCTGCTGTCCAAGGTCAACAACGCCTTCCCTCAGAGCCTGGTTATCTTTAGAAGCCCGCTGTTGCTTCTTTTCCAAGGAACCGTTGTCTTGACAAGGAAGATTTATTTTGCCCTCATTTCCCCCTTTTTCTCTATTCAAACTGCCAGCTGAACATGTTTGGAAGATGTAACACTGGAATCAAGTTTGTTAAAAATCACATTGAAAAATGATCAGCTTTTCATATTGCCGTCACTGTGGTACTTACATTGTTTTGAATAAGTTATTGGCTTCATTTTTCAAACAGAAAATGAACCGTAAACAACTAAGGGCTAGTGTACGGTTCGAAGTCTGAAACCGTAGACTCGTCACTTCATGGGAAGCCCTCCTCCCAGAACTGTCCTCCCGAATAGTCTCAAGTTTCCAAAAGCAGTGTCATTCCCTTCTAGGTCTTAAGAGCAAAAAACAGTCAACATAGATTCTCTACTCTATCAACAGCTAAATGGGAAAGTGAGCGTTTATTCCAGAAGCAGAAATGGAATTGTTTGTAGGAACAATTTTGATCAATTTATTTCAGTGTAGCTCTTCTCACCTATGACCATTGTCCAAATGGCTATGAATCCCTCTGTTTTTGAATTAGAGTTTCAAACGTTCCATTTCAGTTGATAGCACAGCAGGCTTGAGGTTGTTTGTGATGAAAACAGTCCATTTCCTTTCAAATGCTAATCAACAGGGAGACAGACAGTCTTAGCATTTGGTAACAGATAGGTGAGGACCAACAGGCGGTAACAGCAGCACAAGGAGTCTGGTTTCGGAATCAAGACATTAAAAAGGTTCTGAGACTAATTTCCAGTCGGGGGAGGAGGGAGCACTTCTCTAGACACCAGCTGGGTGTCGTATAATTCAACTCAATTCTGACACTATCTACCCGAAGATAAACTTCTGGCCACAAGTTAAGGGCTCAGTCTCATAATAATTCAGACTCCAATTACACACCCAGAGAGTCACCTGTGCTTCTGACTAGGTGACTTTGGATGGGAGGTTCCAAAGACCCCTCCACTCCTTGGGTTTGATGAATTTTCCTGAGAGGTCTGCAGGACTCAGAGAAACATTTTAATGACTAGATCACCACTTTATTGTACAAGAATGTAACTCAGGGACTGTTACAGGAAGAGAGATACAGAGCAAACAAAGTATGGGGAACACTCAAAGGGGAGGAATGTTTGGCTAAATAAGATATGTCTCTTTGCTCAAGGGGATTGTTCAACAAGACCAGTTATTGCTCTGAAGCCCATATCCTGCTCATAGCAATCTCAGACCGTTTGGAGTGAGTTAAGGTGAAGCAGAAGTCATTGCTTTCCAAATGTGACAGTGAAAAAGCTTACTAATATAGCAAAGCCTGCAAATCCTCCAAAGAGTGTTTCCTTCTAACTAAATACAAAAGGGATGGTGTTTCTGTCCGCTCTGAGACGGAGTTCTTGTCATATTGTTAGGGATAGTTAAGACTTCTCAACAAGGTGCCGATTCCCTCCTGCCAGGTGGCTGTTGTCACACCACTAACTTTTAACAATAAACAATAGCAAATCATTTGCCTGGTCTCAGCCACCCTCTGGGCAACCTAGTAGGGAAGACCCTGAAACAGACTCAAGCAGCATTCTGGGATGGATTCTTCACTTTTTAGTCTGTGTGTATATACATATATATATATATGTATGTATGTATGTATGTATGTATGTATGTATGTATGTATGTATGTATGTATGTATTAGCATGTGAAGATACCTATCCCCCCAGGGGACATGGCGTTCTGGGTAGGGTCAAATAAAGATTTAAATGTCTAGTCTTTCGGGCAACTTTCAGGAATTTATCTTCCCTTTTCATGAATATGCACCCCCGCCCCCCACTTAGCAAATGCCTTTAAAACTTCACCCTTAAACAACCTGGGGCAGAGGCAAAAGAGACCTCAGTCTCTGCCCACTTTCATCTCTTTTAGTGTGTTCTAGTACCTTCACGTCTTGCCACTGCTAATGGCAAAATTTCTTTTTTATGAGTCCCAAGAGCCCTGAATTTGGAACCCAAATTCCCCCATAATATCACATCATATACTGGAACCCAGCTTGCTGGGATCTCAAAACCCAGCCAAGAATTCTTTAAAACAAAACAAAACAAAACAGAACCCCTGTGTTTTGAATATCAGGGGAAAGTTAATACAGGTAACCATGCCTAAGGTACTAAAAGAAAAATCTTAAGTTTTCAGCAAATGGAAATAATACCTCTGAGGTTTTCTGAGGGAGCTATTTTGATAAGATTCATTTACTTCTTCATGACAACATTTTAAATCTAAATTTAGGAAGTGAGTTTTGCTTGGACTGAAGTCGGGACACAGCTTATACTTTGGGGGCTGGAAGCGATATGTGAGGGACCACCAGCCCCTTTGTTTTACAAACCCGGCAGCAAGTGGAAGCCAAGTTCAGGACTCACCCTGCAGCACCACCTGCCTTACAGAGAGGCCAGCTTCAAGAGATTTGGCATTCACTGCCTTCTAGAACATCCATATCAAAGTCAGCGAGGTGAAGGAAGACGCCACACAGGAAAGTTTAATTTCCAAAATATGTCAGTCAGTCAGAGATTTAATAACTATAATAGACAAAAAGTGTAATGGTAAGATTAACCCAAATCTGGAGAGAAATCTAGGCAGTGAGATATTTTGTCTACTCTCAGAAGAATAAGTAGAAATGATATAACTTATGTAGAACTGAGAGTATAAAAAATCCATATGCCAACTGGTTCTGATCCACCCTTGACCTGAATAGCCATAGAAAAGCTAGGGCCAACTTAAAGGTGCCTCATTTTAGTGCTAAAATCACTGCTCAGAGGTGGAGTTTGCCGCTAATTTTGAACATGTGCAAGGATGGCCAAGCTGAGGAAGGCTGGTGCCTGCCCAAAGGACTTAGAATCTTCTCCCAGCAATCCAGTGACCAATCGCCAGCCACTTCCTCACCTGAACCCCAATAAAACTCCTGAAGCAGACACTTGGGGAGACAGTGCTTTATCTTGCTGTCTTCTTACATGTTACAAGTAATAAATCTTTCTTTGTTTAGAGAAACGTTACTCTGTGTCTTTTGTCTGATACTCACCAAGGGAGTGGACCCATGACATTCAGTAGCAATTTCACACGAAATGAAGCACACAACACAAAATTCAATGTAAGCATGATCCCAATTATATTACATGAATTCACATGTACAACACAAAAATGCAAGGCAGTTCACTCAATATGTAACAGCATTTATTTCAAGATAGGGGTTTGGTTTTCAACCTTTCTGTAATAAAGAGGTTTTTATTTTTATAATGAAAAGAACAAGGTGTTCATTTTAAAATAACTTACAAAGTTAAGTTAAAATCGAACCTACTTGTAAGAGCACCTTGATTTTTCCTAAATTAAAAAAAAAAGGTAGTCATCAAAGCACGTGTTCTTAGTGCATCTTACAGAGTGCGTGACCGACTAGCTTGCATGTACCTTGGGATGTTTATTTTTTATGCGGTGCTCTTGGCACTTCAGATTTATTGGCTCAACACTGAAGCTTTTTAATGTTCTAATAAATGATACTGTCAGGATTTGACTGAATAGTTTTCCAAGCTGCTTCTCAAATTTTTCATGAATCCTGAATAGAGGAACTTCACCTATATATTCAGCTACTATAATTTATTACTTCTCAGTTTCCTCATACTTTTTATGTAAAGGAAACAACAATGTAAGCGAAAGCTAAAAAACAAAAACAAAAACAAAAAACCCAAAAAACAAAACCAAAGCCAAATCAGCCAGACCAATGTCTCACAGAGTCATTGTCTCAAGTACCTTGCACAGAGTTGGCTCTATTCGATTTTAAAGATGGAAAGAGGAAAGGCTTGCCTTCAAGCTGTCTCATCGTGATCACGCTCCACAGCGGTCATTTCCAAATTTCTGTGTCCTGGGCTCAGACAAAGTGGTCTGAGTATATGTTTTGTAGGGAACCAGTGGAAAATCTCCCTGTGCTCTTTTGGCTTTTTCTAGGCTGGCAAATGATCAAATCAGCACCAGATGGACTGAGAAAATGAAAAAGACAAAAGAAGTTGAATATCCGTAGCTCTCCTATACATGAGAGGGACCTGACGAAGTGAAGCAAGTCACCCCAGCGACCTCAGTCACCACCTTGAATAACCTCACTTGGAAACTTAAGACATTGAGGGGAAGAAGGTCACCATGAAGGTCACCAGGACTCCAGCAAAGGCCCAGCAAACAAGGACCTGACTACTTAGGTTCTGCCTTCTCGAGAGAAAAGTTAAAGAAATGAGGTCTTTCCAAACCTGTGGGGGAGACTCCCTTAGGAAGAGAGACTTTCTTCACACATGTTAACGTCTCTTACAGGAGGGAGGGTAACCCCATCAGCCTTCAGAGGTCCTCCTGTGAAATAATCCTTATACCAAAAAGACATGTCTGTCAGGGTGGCAGATTTTGCTACCCTGCAAATCTAATGATCTTCTTTCCAAAGAAGATTTAGCCTTCATTTAGTGTCCAATTGGATTCTAAGAAATAGCAAAGCTATGTTCCTTCGTTTTTCAACCCATTGATTGGAAACGATTAAGACTTCACCTAGGCTAGAAGTTCACTTTGTTTTGACTGTTTCCAAAAAAGGTTTTGGCTTCTATTCATAGTTTCGTAAATATACTTTTTCATGTGTTTGTATCTGATTCAAATTTTTATATTTTAAGGGTCTGTGGGGACATCTATTTCTGCTGTACCACACAGTTGAAATTCTAATGACTTTTTTTAGTTGTATATGTCATTTCCTTTGTCCTTGGGAAAGTGTCAGACTTGTGAGTGATGACCATATGTAAGAATTATTTCCCGTTATAAATTTACTCACCATTATCTTCCTTAGAACACTTAAGAATAGGCTCTAATTTCTGATGGTTTTTCAGTTGGGAACCACCAATAAGGGAGACAGTTAAAGAAGATTGATATAGTTTTAAATATATTTTAGATTTTTTCACAAGTCAGTATGCCTTCTGATTTTCACTTAGAAATAGCTGAAGGTTGATAACGAAACTAACATTAGGAATTATTTCCCATTGTCTCAGAAGACAAGAGAGATCCTCTGACATGTGTTCCTCTTCCCCGAATATCCTCTTAGAGAGCCTTATACAAATGTTAGTAAAATTTGATGAAGTACAAAGTCTTACTTGCTATATATGTTTTTAATTAAGTGCACTGATTATAAAAAGATACACATTGCTCCCATGGGTTGAGGGGGAGCGGGGAGCCTTTATCCCTGGAACAGCTTCTTTCTTATCTCTGCTAGTTACTTCTTCCTCATCACTGGATCTCAAAATCCTTCTCACAGAGTTGACGTTTATGTGTGGATACTGTGGATGTAGCACTGAGAAGACTTGATCCCTTCCTATGCAGGTTAATTGTTTGACCTCTGAAATTCACTCCTTTGTGTGAAGATCTGCCCTGTGACAGTCATTTAAAATGCAAATTATCACAGGAGAGTAACCCCAAAATGCACTTATAAGACACTGTCTGGAAGTGTCCACATAGAATTTTAGAAGATTGTCCGGTGCTACAAGTTTGGAGGGGAGGGAGGTGGGCGGTCCCTCTAGAAAAGAACCTCCTGGGGGTGGGGGTCCATGAACTGCTCCTGGTCTGGTGACTGTGCAGCAGGTGGCCAAGAGGAAGGCAGGTAAACTAGCTTAGGGCCAAACCATGCCCATATGCAGCATTGGGAGAGGGGCAGCTGGAGGACACCTGACTGTGAGGATCAGAGGAAAAGTTCCCTCATCTCTCTGAAGTTCTTCACAGCTGGGCAAATGAATAAATTAACATTAGGTGAGATTAATAAGAGAAAAAACCAAATGTAATGACATAGTCTCTAGAATTTACATGGCAGTAAATTCTGAAGTAACTGGGACAGAGCTATGATTTATGTACTGAGCTGAGGGAGAGATGAGGGGATCACCACCCGGTGGCCAGGAGGAATGGCTTATCTTTACTCTCAAAGTAAAGATAAAAAACTTCCCTTTCTATAGGCTTCTAAGGATTAGTGACAAAAGACTATTTCTGGATTAGGAGAAGGTTGGAAACCCAGGGAGATTCCGATAGCTTTTTTTGATTAAGAAAATGACAGTTGAAATGGAAATCCCATATAATCTGGTCATCCCACTTCTGGGATTCATATCTACCAAAAAAGCTGCAAAACACTAATTTGCAGGGATATAGGTCTGTTTATTGCAGCATTATTTACAGTAGGCAGGAATCGGAAGCTTCCACAGAGAGATAAATGGATAAAGAAGATGTGGTTTATATACACAATAAAATACTACACAGTTTTAAAAATGATGAAATCCTGACATTTGCAACAACATGGGTGGAACTGGAGGTGATGCTGCTGAGTGAAATAGATCATGGAGAAAGACAAACACCAGATGACCTCACTCATGTGTGGAATATAAAGATACAAAGCAAGAGAATAGACAAAACCAATCTTTGGATGTTAGCAACCGAGCTGAGGTTACCATGGGGATGGGAGTCGGGGTATGGTGGGGTCCAGTGGACCAAGGTGCGGGGGTTTTGATAATTTGTTGGTGGGCGTGGTGTGTTGCCATGTATTTGAGGAATGGTCCATATGAGCTTATATTATTTTGTAAATCAAAGTCACCTTAATATTAAAAGAATACAAAAGAAAAGGAGCACAGGATTCCAAGAGCAGGACCAGCCCCTTTGCCTCTGGGGCTGTCCTCCATTGTCCTTGGCTGTCTTGGTGTCACAGTGGAGCACGTACGGGAGACCAGTTCTGAGAGACAAGTGGCGTGTTCTGTTTTAGCCCCCTTAACTAAAATCTGCAGGCTGGCAGATGCCTTTGGGATGAAAATGGCAAGGCGATGAAAAATGGCTCCAGAGAAAAGCACATGTAAGGAACAAGTGACAGTTTCCCACTTGGATCTGATTTATCAGATATATATTTGGCTTGTCTCAAGCCCTCTGGCTCTCCTATGGGACTGAGAAGCCGCTTTGCTGAATATGAAGTTGTAAGCAGATTTGTCAGGCTTTGGGGACATTTCCTGCGTGCTCACTGTGATTGCCTCAGAAAAGCTTCCTCTGGAATGCCTTCAGCCTGCAGGCAGCCTGGCTTCATGGAGACACCCAGGACTGGAGTGGAACCTACATAGAAGGTGTCCCGTTGTACCACCCCACGCCCCCACCCTGGTTTCCCCTGTCAGCAAAATGAGAGCATTGAAAAAGAAACTACAACTAATTATAGTTCTAATGCTGTAACTGAGAAATAGACAAACTATTTCAAACACTCTGATTTTTTGTTGCATGAAAAGTTGTCTGGAAATTCACTATGCAGAACCAAGGAAGATAGTTCTCCTGTTCTTTGGTTGTTTGGCTTTTTTTCTTTTAGCCTCTGCAAACGCCTTTTAAGATTTTGATTCAGTAGGAGTTAAGTCAGTGTGTTAAGAGCAATTCTCTCAAGGGATACTTGCCTGGAGAATGTTAGTTTTAAATGGCATTAGGATTTTTTGTTTTTAACCATGTCCTAAATGCCCACCTATGTTTGTTTCCTTTGAGAATCCTGATTCCCAAAGAATTTTAAATGATTCAGTCATTTCTCTCTAAATTATTGAGGTGAAGGATCTTTTTTGTTCTGAAGGTCTTCATCTTTGATACACATAAAATGCTTAACTATCAAGCAGTTACTTTCTTGAGTAAAACTTTGATAAGACATAGAATTGCCTCCCTTTACTGAAGTTAGCCAACTAATTACTCCTTGGGGGAGAATAAAAAGAAGCAATGATCCCTTGATCTCTTCGGCATTCCTTTTTATACACTATCAAATACTGTTATGACAAAACCTCCATGATTTCTTGATAGTATTTGATAATGAATTTCAAAAGTACGTGTTCTCCTCAACTTGGATTTTTCTACAATATAATAGGCTCTGGTAAGAAATGATAAGATCATTAAGTTGAACAATATCTCACCTGTTTGAGTTTGGGTCTAGAGTGAGATCACAGGACCTAGTATAGGACAGGAAAAAATTAGTTTTCTTCCATCCATCCTAGGCTCATTGACTGGGGTTGTGTGAATTAGACCCACAAAAGACAATTAAGCAGGAGAAAAAACAAACAAAAGTGCATTCAGGCATCACACACATATAGGATAATACTGGTGAGTGACTCAAATAAGTAGTCAGAACTTGGGCTCATGTAACATCTTAACAAAAGGAAGTAGGAACAAGTAGGACGTAACAATATAAGAGAAAGCACCTAGGGTGGTTAGTTGTGGACTAGTAAGATTTGTTTTTGTGGACTCTTTCTACGTGTGATCCCATTTCTGCTGATCAAGTTGCTATTTCCTTCCTGGTATCGAATTTGAGGAAAGGCAGAATACCTTCAGAAGGGGACTTTGTATTCCTGATTAGCTCATGGTGTGTGCACAGGGACCTTCATGAATCCTGTTGAACTGGGAGACCCTGCTCCACAGATCTGATCTGGTGGGTTTACATTCAGACTTAGGCATTGAATATTTATCATGGAAAAAGGACCCTTGGACAAACGTAGACATGCTCCCTGCCACGCCAGCTGTGACAGCTCTGGTCTCCGGACCATGTGACCTCTTCATTCACAAAACAACCTCCTGCATCATTTTAGGATGAAACACTTTGGGCGAGTGCTCACCTATAGACCATTGGACTAGATTCATCAGACTTTGGTAAAAGCCAAGATGTTTCTAGAATGCAAACTCAGAGAATATAATCTGCTTCTTAAGACTAGAAGTAGTGATATGTTGTATGCTTTCTGCAGCCAGCTGTCGACAGCTCCCAGTCTGGCCTTGATGAAGAAGTAATGGCAGACCCTACTTGCGTGCACGCTAAGTATTTTCCCGTAGTGACAGAACTATCACACCTCATATGGGAGAGCATACAAGCAATTGCATAGCCCCTGTGCAGCCCCTCGGCAGGGTGGCGCCATTGGGTCTGTGTGTCCAGTCCGTTAGCTGCTGTGAGCCAGGTTTCTGTGCATCCTGACATCACACCCAGGGCGTCAGCTCCCTCTGGGATGCCGTGATGTGTAACTGCAGAGCTTCCCTTATTTTTAATCATTGTTTAAACTATTGCATTCTTTCTTTTCTTTACCTGCTATATGAGGATCAGGATTTTGAATTGTTTATTCCCTTCTCTGATTTTTAAAGACAATCTCCCAGTCTTGTGTTCACCTAAGTGGCTATGAAACATGTTTTAGAAAATTTCATCAACTCCTAAAACGTGTAGTTTGAGGGAAAATGCTTATCAAGTAAGAATTTCATTGTTTACTAAGACTTTTAATGAGAGTATTGAGTTTCCTGTCTGTTGTCCCCATAGGTTATATGTCCATAGGTGTGTGTAACTGGACACCAGCCCGCTGCCACCCCAAAAGGGTTGAGACTCGGGAGGAGGGATGTTGATGAAAGGAAACCAGGTTTTTCTATTGGGAGATGCCAACCTAGGAAGTGAGAGACCCCTCTATCTTATATCCACTTCCCTGACTGAATGAGCCACAGAGATGATCCAGACAGAGGACACATGCAGGGGTGACGTGGCTGTGGGGAGGTTAGGTCCTCACAGCCCTTCGCAACTGCAGACAGGGAGGTACCAGCAGGTCTGCTTCCACGTCCGGCAATTCAGTCCTTTTGACTCAGTGAGAATTCTGGTTCCATCCATTGTGTGTGCTTCAACCAGGCAGAGTTAATCTGTGACTAAATTCAATGTTCATTGAAGTCAGAGATTCCTGTTGTGTGGAGAGCTAGGTTTGGGTCCCAGTTCCCTCTCTGTTCCATCTCTAGGTAAATCGTCTTTTATATGCATTTATGTTGCACCTAATGTGTGCATACACGCTATTTCCTACAGACACACACAGATATACACACAGACACACACACATACACACACAGTGGTCCATACATCTGATGGGAAAAAACAATGTTTCTGTTCTCCACAGCCGCTTGTGTTAGAGTCAATCTGAACATAAGCACAAATATCCGATCCTTCCATACATACTATATAAAATATACAATTCATTAAAGTGCAATCTCCACCCACGCCCCCCAAATGATCATCTGAGTTTGTTTCAACAAGTGAGGTTGGACCAGTGAGGACACACATGACTTCCCGTCCCAGTCACCAGACCACAGACCACTCCTGATTTCGCGCGTGGAGGAGAGGAAGGGAGCTTGAGGCTGTGCAAACAATGCCTGACAAGGAGGGGAGAGGCAAACTTTCTTTCTGGATGGAAGGATTTTTGCCCATCATAACTCGGGGAAAGAAGGCAGCAGAAAGGAGGTGTGAACAGTATGAAGGGGTGGGTGTGGGGGATGAGAGCAGAGGGGAAAGTTTTCTAGTCTCCGCTTCTTCCCTTTGAGAGGTTCCTGCTTCTCACCTGACCTTCGTACCAGATGTGCAGTGGGTAGCTTGAGGGTCACCCAAAGATCCCCCCATTTCAGTCTTTATGTTTTGTTTACTACTCCATTCTTCCTCTGCTGTCTGTCGGAATAGTCATCATATTCAGGACTGGGCCTCCAGGCCACTGCACCATTAGAAGACTCCAGAAGCCTCTCCCCAGAGGTACCCTCTCCTCTTAGAGCGCCTCGGTGTATCATTGCATGTGTCCTTCCACGGGGCAGCTTGACACAGACACCACCGAATAGGTATTTCCTTCATCACCTCTTCTCTGGGAACCTTCTGAGCTGCCCATGCCCAGTTGTTGTTAGCTTTTTCTGATCTTTCTAAACAAATTCTTTCCTTTAAAGCAATGAATTGCTCCCCTCTTGGGGTACTGATCGCAGTCTGTCTTAAATATTCCAGATGGGGCTACCATCCCGCAAACGTGTCAGCTCATGCCTGGATGAGCACTTTCAATATGTGCTTACTCAGCGTCTTCAAAAATCATTTTATTCGTGCTATATGTTTATTGTTCCAGAAAGGAGAGTAAGCAGCCTACAAATCCAGAAATTTTAGTTCTTAAATATCCCCTTAAGAATCTGCTCTAATAGTAGACTAAATGGTTAAAAAGGAATTAGTGTGGTGGAAATACAAGTTAACATTTGCGTATCTCTGTATATGTGTACTATTAGTGGTATTTACGCTGATGAAGAAGCTCATTTGTGCAATATATGAAGAGGTACTCCTATGTTTAAGAGAGGCAGGACACCCCTTTCAGGAGGTAAGGCTCTATGTTTCTGTTCAAGTAGTGGATATGAGATTTCATGAAGAAGCTGAGAAAATATGCTGAGCCGTCTCTGCGGTTTTCTCAGCCAAAGGGATTCCATGGAGTGATGGAGTCTTCTGCCACAGTCAAATTGAACAATAAGGATTTGGGGGGAACTTTTATTTATAAAAGGAACCTGCTTTGGAACAAGCATTGCATGGTGAAACTATGTGAACTTCTTTCTTGATTCTATTTTGAAAGTTTTCTATAGGTTTTGTCTAGATGCTTGTTTTGTCGATTCAGCCCTGTGTTTTAAATTCATTATTTTTATACATTAGCAGACCCTTTAATCTCCTCTGAGTTCCTCCTCTTAGCAATATCTGAATAACTGTTTTAGCCTGAAAGCAATCATCTTGAGTTTTTGGAAACATTGCAGTACTTTTTAGTAGGGGAAGATTTTTATGTATGAACAAAACATTTTAGTTTATGAATGAGTAGATGACCAAAGTTGTTTGGGAGACTCAAAATATTATTTATTAAATAAAATATTATTTTATTCTTTTACATCAGGAGAGAGGGGCTCATTTTTCATTCTGAAGTGGCAAAGAAAACATTATTTCCAAAGATTATATAGTGTATGGTAATAGTTACATAGCATTTTATGTGGCAAAATTATAGATCTGGAGAACAGGCTAGATAGAGATTGCCAGAGACCATGGGCAGAGGGGGCAGTGGGAGTGAGATGGGGAAAGTTGCCAGAAGACTTGAGATGAGGTGAGGCATCCTTGTTCCATGAACATTTTCTTTAGCTTGACTGTATAACTGTCAATATCTTGGTTATGAATTATGTTAGGGTTTTGTCAAATATAACCATGGTGGAAAACAGGGGACAGAGTGCCAGGTATGTCTCCATGTTATTTTTTAACAGCCACATGTGAGTTTGAATGTATTTAAAAAAATTAAAAACAGCAATTATGAGTGTATTTTCTATGTTCAAAAAGTAAAATAGCTACATATAACTACAAAAAAATCTCATGTCTGAGGTGGAAAATGCAGCACATGGGTTGAATGACTAGTTAGATAGTGTAGAAGAAAAAGCCAGTGAGCTGGAAGCCACAGTTCATGAGTCTATGCAAAATGAAGTATATAAAATAAAAAAAGATTCAGAAATATTGCAGTGTATTAGTGAGCTATGGAACAGCTTTTCACAGTCTAACGATCATGTGGTCAGAGGTCAAAAAGGAGAAACGGGAGGAAAAAAATTAAGATGCATTCCTTACTAATTTTCCAAATTTGAGGAAAAGTAAAATTAAATACTCAGGAAACTCGCAAACTTCACATGAAAGAAGTGTGTAGACCATATTATCATCAAATTCATCAAAAGTCATAAAGAAAAAAATGATTCTTAAAAGAAGTGAGAGAGTAAAGGTAATTTACATGCATAGGTACAAGCATAATGATATCAGTAGAGCCCTTATTAGAAATAATGTGAGTGAGATGGCAGTGTATCAATATTATTAAAGAATTAACAGCAAAAAAATAAAGCCTACTAATCTGAAACGTATAGCCTCTGAAGATAGCTTACAAAATCAGGGGCAAGTGAAAGGAGATTTTAGATCTACGAGATTTGAAAGACTGTTGTAAGCAGAGCTGCAATACAAGGAGTGTTATGGTCATCTGCAGGTCAGGCAGAAGAAAAAAGTGCAACAATAGGGAATTCAGATCTAAAGGGAGGAATGAAAAGCCCTGGAAACAGTGACTACGTGAATAGATCTCTCCTTTATCATGTAAATAACTTTAACATACAATTTAATTTAAGCAAAAGTAGCTGTAATGTGTCTTGGTGGTTATTAAAATACACAGAAATGAAATGTATGCTGATAAGAGCACAGAGGTCGGATTGGAGAAACACTGGTGCGGTTCTTACACTGAATGTCAAGTGGTACAATCTCTTGGCGTTAGGCTGTGATGAGTAAAATATGCTATTAATTCTCCTGCAGCCACTGCAGTAGCACAAAGAATTATGACTAAGAAGTCAAAAGCAGAGATGAAATGGAATTATGAGACATACTCAGTTAATCTAAATGAAGACAGACATAAGCAAAAGTGAGCAAAGAGGTGTGAAGGCCACTTTATAATCAAATTGATCAAAACCAGCCATAAAGAAAAAAATGAGTCTTAAAAGAAATTAGAGAGTAACTTCTAAGAGAAAAGCAACTTGATAAACTAAATCACACCCACAATCAAATCAAATGTAAATGGTTGAAATGTCCCCATTAAAAGATACAATATGTTCAACTAAATACAAAAACAATATTCAACAAATGCTATGTACCAAAAAAGCACTTTCATCATAAAGATAAAAATAATTTGCAAGTAAATAATTTCCTGGGCGTGCCCTTGTGGCTCAGGCAGCTGAGATGACTAGGGTGTGGAACCATGGAAAACCAAGTGTCCACGTTGGTGACCCTGGGACTGTCTGGAGTGAGGGACAAGGGGGACCACAAAACCTCTTCACAAATAAATAAGTAAAAAAAAAATAATAAATACTTCTCCCCTCCCTCCCTTCCTCCCTCCCTCCCTCCCTCCCTCCCTCCCT